>SZWC01009651.1:50886-106090 GCA_023375785.1 Penium margaritaceum
GCAGACAAATCAGAACCCTATGCCGTCTAAACCTAGAGATGCAGAATCTTGAGCCGGGCCCTAAGACTGGTCACACGCATAAGTCTGGCACCGATCGGTGGACAGAAAATACAAATCATGCAAATCGGGCTCAAGAGCCAGTCCACCGAGAAAACTCTAGCATTTGTAGAAAAACCGCAAAGTACCCCGACAAGCACCCAAGGCGTCGTGGCAGCTCTCTGGCAGCTGTTGGTGGATGGAGCCACCACTCGACGGTGCTCCGGCGCTAGCTGCGTCCGCATCAAGGATAGGCTGCAGAAAAACTGCAGGAGGTCCAAGACAGCATCCACGACGTTGGGACAGTCGTCGGTCAGCTCCGAGTGGGTGGTCCACCACCTGCCGACGCGCCGGTGTCTCCGGGGTCCGCATCGGGGACCTTGTCGTCGCGCTCTCCTGCACCGCTGCCCTCCTTGCCGTCGCTCATGAAGGGTGGAAGCCACACACACCAACACACACTTCAGTCCAAGTGTGTAAGGCGGCATAGAATAGTCTTGCCCAGATTAGTGTAGCATCATTTCAAGCTTGGTATCAAAGCCATCGCATGGCGGATGCAACAGATTGAGCAGTTGCAGTGGCATACAGTGCGAGTCAACATTGGTGGACCTTCATACTCGTCAGTGCAAGGGAACCTATGCCAGATTTTTCCTGGCAGAGTTAGCCTCGCCTAGTGCCAGCTTCAAAGTGCTGCCGATACGGGAGAAATGCTACCGAAATGTTTTTGCGGCATTGACCCCACGGTGGTGGTACCGAAGGCTGTCATGCAGCCAAGGCAAAGAGGCACTACGCCAAGAGAGGAGCCGACGCACGTGGCAACGGCATGGCCAAGTAGTAGAAAAGTGTGCCCATGTTTCTTATGGGCACACTTTTCCCCACTCCCCATTTCTTACTCTACTTCTTGCTCTCTATACCCGGCGTACACTTCATGCCGGGTGCAGCCACGTCAACAGCTATGGAATCAGCCCCGTTAAACTTGGAAACGGGAGATCCAGAAAGAGAAAAACAAATCCCGGACTCTCGCTCCCCCTCGCTTGCTGCCTGCCATGCGGTAGGAGTAGTAGCAATGAGGCAGCAGCTGAAGCAACATTAGCAGCAGCCATGAAACAGTTGTAGTAGTAGCAGTAGAAGAAGCAGCGGCGTGACATCTGTGCAGCACGCAGCAGGCACGTGGCAGTTAGAGCAGTGCGTGGCAAAAACTACGGTAGTACAAGATATGCAGCCACAATAGTAACAACAGCAGCAGCAGTAGCGACAATAGAAGCAACAGCAGCAGCAACAACAGTAGCAGGAAGAACAGCAGTAGCGGCACCAATAGCATTAGCAACAGCAGTAGTACTAACCGCAACAGCAGCTCACAGCGATTCCTATAGCAGCACATAGTAGCAGCAAAAGAAACAACTTCAGACGACGGAAGCAATAGCATCAGTGGCAGCAGCTGTAGTAGGAGTGGCCGTAGGTGCTGCAAAAGCAATGCGGAAGCTGCACAGGCTTCCGCGTAGCTATGACAGGCTGCCAACAACCAAACAGAGAAAAAAAGTGGGCATATCAGTGAATTTCCAAAAGGGGTACCCATGAACCGGCAAGGTATTTGTGAAATGACAACGTCATTTTGTCTCCTTCGAACGTCTGTTCTAGAGAAGTAGTTATTGATTTTTCTGACAACTTTTTTTGTCACTCAATAACAAACACCTTACTAGTGGTAATGTCTGCCACCAATGACTATGATCGGTAGTGGCATGCAGTCTAGCTCTGGTAGCGTGACGCTGCTGACTGACCTAGTTGCCGTTCTTCAGCAACAGGTTGACTACCTGCGGACACTCCTAGCCACCTTGCGGTTTGCCAAGACAGCCACAGTCCAGCCGCCTCTTCGTGGCCAACCTAGTCCCACAGTTTTTGCCGCGGCTGAAAATAGTAGCATTTCAGCAGAAGTAGCAGCGGCAAAATTCTGTCTCCAATGTCATAGGGTCTCAAGGCACTGTAGCCAGTACTTTGTGCAGGCCAAAGGATAGTGAGATACCACCACCCTACCTTGAGCTTGGAGAGTTTGCGTCCTAGGAGATACTGTTTTTCCTATAGGCTCAGGGTGAGGGTCTCTGGCCCTACTACATCCTAAAGTACGACTCCTCCATCTACGAGCAGCTATTCGATGCAAGCCGTGCAGCTTGGGCCCTTGTCTTCGTCGCACCGGAGAGTGGCCGCACTAACCTGGAGCCCTTCATCGGCGATCCTACTACTAGCACCGACCTTGATCCCCGTGAAAGCTAGAGTACCCTCCCACGTCCCTACCATCCTTTTGGCCGGGCCATCGTTAGTCGCCTTTTGAGGAGTTTCAGTGACCTCAAGATGGGTTTCTTAGAATTCATCACCGCGTATTGGTGACGCACACAGGATCTTCTTCATCGGCACGGCAAAACCGGCTCGCCTCCGCCAGCCACTTATCTCGCCATCAATAATGGCGCGTCTCCTGGCTACGTAATGATCCTCGTTAACTTTGACCTTGAGATCTTGGACACCATGGCGTCCCAGGGCAGTCTAATGTTTTGGTTTTATTCCCGGTTCTTGGACTAGGAGGAGGCGATTCAGGACACTAGTCTGCAACGTGGAGACACAGAGGCATTAGCAGCAGACAGCTCTGCCTCTCCTACACCTTTGTCATCTCGGACCCCTGGTGCCACCGGAGCCACGCGTGGTGCTGGCCGCAGCAAGGGGGGACGAGGAAGAAGGGAAAGGGGAAGACCTAGCAGCCATCTAAAGGTAGCTCCTCCCGTAGCAGCTGTCTAGTTTGCTAGAACTGTGGCTAGCGAGTCATGGCTTGTACCCACTAACAAGTCTCGCGTCGTCAGTGCCATGCATCGCGAGCGTGAGCGGCGCCTTGGTATCATTCCAGCTACTACTGCCTCTCCTGTCGATGCTTTCTCCACTTCATCAACAGCGGTTTCCTCCAACGGCATTGCAGTTGTCATGATTACATCTTTGACGTCCTTCATGCCTTCTGTTGGACTAGTTTCTGCATGGACTCCGTATCCGGTGGGGTCACCTCGACCATTGTAGTTCAACAACACCTCAGCTCCTCCATTTGGCATGGCTACGCCGCACTACCTCCAGACTCCCGGGCTCTTTGCTTGCGAGCGCCACCTGGAGCAGTTCATTGCGCATTGCCTCGGCATCCTTCCTTGTCAGTCCCTGGGAAGAACAAATTGTATATATGCTAGTTAGGAGGTTGCAAACAGTTGTCAGACTGAGACTGCTCTCCGCAGCGATCCCCTTGTGGATGACCGTTGTGTTCCTACTCCCGTCTTAGATGATGTTGCCTTGCTTGATGAGTGGCTGACATACTTTGAATCTGATTCTCATACGTCATGCACGTTACCTGCATCATGTCAGGTCGCTCAGTGCAACGTCACTGCATCTGTCCGTGACCCTCATGGTACCTGGATCATCGATTCTGGCGCTAAGCATCACATTACGTCTTTTCGTCAAGCGTTTAGTATGCTTGGTCCGGTTGGCAATGTCAAGAGTTTGCGGATTGGGTCCGGTCAATTAGTTCCTATTCGTGTGTTGGTGTTGTCTGCTTTTGGGGCCCGTCTAGCGACGTCTACGGCACTCATGTGTTGTATGTGCATGGCCTCGAGCTCAGCCTTCTGTCCGTCACTTCTCTCAACCGCATGAACATGGATGTTCTACAATCTCAGGGCATTGGCCTAGTCACTCTTTATTTTTCTGGTTGTGTGATGTTGCGTGCAGAGTCTCGTGATGACTTATGGTAAGTCTTTCGCTTATCTTCTGTTTCCTCACCCCAGTCTTTGGACGGGGCGCATGTGTTTGTCACGAACACTATCCCCGTAGCATACTCACCTCCTTTACGAGCGCCTGTGCCACGTACATAGCTTTGCCATTCAGAACATGCTTCACACGGAGCCTGCCATTGGCCTCAATCTAGCTGCCTCTCATTTGCCTTGCAAAAGTGAATGCATCTACTGCACTTATGGCATAATGCACAGGTCATCTCATCATGTCTCCTCTTTCCGCGCCTCCCATCCGCAGGAGCTGGTCCATTCGTACCTCATGCAACCCTTACCTGTCTAGTCTATTGTGGAGCATGGTCATTACGTTCTCACCCCCATCAATGACTACTCTCGGTTTTGATGAGTGTTCAGCCTCCGGAAGAAGAGCGATACAGTGGCTTCGATTTGTGATTGGCTCCTAGCTGCAGAGTGTGAGTATGGTCGTCTTCTTTATCGCTTCTGTTCGAATAGAGGTGGTGGGTTCATGGGGGAGGCTGATGCTTTCCTCAGGAGTCGCGGCGTCACATATGAGATGTCCGCCCCCTACACCCCGGAGCAGAATGGTGTCTCTGAGCTCTGGAACCACACCATGGCTGATGCGGTGCATTGATTCCAGCCTATCCGAGGGCTTCTTCTTGGTTTAGAACAGAGTTCCCCACAGTCCATTGTCCCCTCCTGTCACTCCCTACAAGTATTGGTATGGGCAGTGCGCAGATCTTCATCCCACATGCGTTTGGGATTGTGTTGCCCGCATTTGGCTCCCGGAAGGCCAGCGGGATGGCAAGCTAGCTCCCCGTGGTTGACTCTGTACCTTTCTCAGAGTGTCTGGTCAGTCAAAGGCTTGGAAGTTCTGGGATCCTATCCGGAATCACATCATCAAGTCACATGACGCTTTGTTCATTGAGGAGCTTCTTTCACGCGATCCCTCTTGTCCGTGCCAGGACCCTTCAAGGCCTGTCGCCGCCATCGTGTAGGGGAGATTCTGCACCAGTGCACGATGTCATTTAATCTCTATCAGTGTCTAGAGTCCCTAATCCTACCGAGTCACCTACGCCTCCACGCGCACCAGACACTCCCATCATACCAGAGTCCCAATTTGAGCCTGATCCTCAGGTTGCTGACCACGCATCTGAGCCCACCTCTTTGGTCGCTGACACCGGTGACAAGGAAACTGAGTCCACCTCTTCGGCCATTGACACCACTGACTAGGTGATTGAGTCTACTTCCCCGGCGGAGGACTCCGCCACCTGGGCGACGGATGCAGTTACTCTGGTCGCTGTCTCAGTCGACTTGTCAGGCAGTTCTCCTATGATAGTCATTCCAATAGAGCATCCTGCCACGTCTTTGCCTCCTCGACCTTGGCACATCCACTCCTCTAGTGTTGGTGTGACATACTCACGCACTCTTGGTAATCATCTTTGTCCACGAATCCAAGTACCTCCATCAAACGTGTGTCATGCCATCATTTGGCTGCTCTGGACCGTTACCCTCCGTCCCACGCCCCCTTCTCACATTGTTTTGCGTGGGGCCTTGGGTCTAACTGCCCTTGCCATTGTGACAACGGACTTTCATCCTAGATCTACACTAGGTTTTGCCCTGATTTCTTATGAGTTTTGATGTGCTATCTCTTTCTTGTTGTCGCATGCTCTAGTAGGTCTTGGGAGCGCTCGTGTGTTGATAGCCCAGCCGCCTCTGCAGAAAGCCAATCCACAGAGCCTCCGTGAGGCCAGGGCCATACCTGATGCTTCCTAGTGGGATGCTGCTTGCATGGATGAACTGGCTGCTAACAATGAGCATGGTTTGCATGAGCTGGTCCACTTGGCCCCAAGTGGACCAAGTGGTTCTTCCGTCACAAGTGGAAGCCAGACTACATGTTGGACAAGTGTTAAGCTCGGCTAACCGCCAAAGGATTTGCACAGGTACCAAGAGTGGACTTTGACCAGGTTTTTGCACCAGTTGGCCGTTTCACCACCAGTCGCGCGCTCTTCAACATGGTCACACAGCATGGCTGGGAGCTCCACCATATGGACGTGAGCAACGCCTACATACATGGTGCTCTTGACAATGAGGAGCTCTACATGGTCCAGAACCAAGGTTTTGAGGATGGCACAAGTTGTGTTTGGCAACTACGAAAGTACCTCTATAGCCTCAAATGGTCCCCCATGTGCTTGAACATAGACATCAGCCACACCCTCTTGAAGGGTGGCTTGATGCACATCATTGTAGATCCGACTCTTTTCTTTACCCCAGTGGACACCACCCTTTTCCTCACGCTCGTCTATGTGGAAGATCTTCTCCTAGCATCACCTGACCTCGCCGCTGTCCATGGAGTGAAGGATTTTCTACAGTCCACATACACGATGAAAGATCTTGGACCTGCACAGGTGTTTGTGGGCATGGATATTGAGCGCGACTGTGTCCACGGAATTGCCCATGTGCATGAAGTAGTCTACGTGTAGAAGTTGGCTTAACGCTTTGCGGACCTCTTGCCCATTGTACCCATTGCATCCACTCCCATAACCCCAGATGGCAGTATCAAGTTATAAGCTTCTGATGTTGACACAATGGATGCGAGTGTGGACGTTGCTACCTTTGTTCGTGTCATTGGGTGACTCATGTTCCCCTCCACCACCATATGGCCAGAAATTACCTTTTCTATAAACCTTCTGGCTCAGTTCTCTCAGTCTCCACAGTTGCTGAACTTTGATGCATCATTTTTCTTTGTGCGATGCTTTTTCTCCACCCATCATTGTGGATTGACATTCCACCTCTAGCCGTCTGTAGCCACTGAGGACTACACACATAGTGAGTGGGCTCGAAGCACAGGTGGTAAGAGCCACACCGGATGGATCTTCCTTGTCGGTGGCACACATGTCACGTGGCGTAGTGACAAGAATGGGTGCATTACACCCAGCAGTGCAGAGGCAAACTACGTGGCATTGGACATTGGTGCATGCGAGGGTCTGTGGCTCCATTATTTTTTGTATGAGTTTTTTCAACTTGCATTATCCATTACATTGCATTGTGACAATGAGAGTACCATTGCAATTGCAGAAAACATTGGGGTTCATCACATGCACATCAATGTGGAGTTTCATTATGTGCGTACTTTGTTGCGTGATGGCAACATCCACATTGTTTGGATCGGGACTATGCGATACCTGGCTGACTTCTTGACCAAGGCCATCAAGCGTCTATTGTTCAAAAGGGCTCTAAGTCTGGTTGGTCTATCTCCGTGAGTGCATTGTCTTGCATCTGTGAGCTCCCTTGCCCTGTTCTGCAACATGTATGCCCTCACTCTTTGTGTGACTTGTTGGACAATGGAAGCATGAGACCATGGAGGAGTGTGGCTTGTGTTGTGCACTATCGATGTATGACCTCTGCACTTGTATGTACACTGGTTCCCACGGGTCATGGGGGAGTGTTGTGACTTGCGTGCGCATTTCTCCACTTATCTGTGCTGTGACCTCTCGGCTGGTGTACATGCTCATACAAATGACTGACTCGAAGGACGTTGACAACGGCGGACACTAAGCAATGGAGGGGACGTTGCACCATTTTGAGAGACGTGGCTCGCGTCTCCTTGCATGGAGTCTCCCACTTGGTAGCCATGCACACCCTACTCCATCGACAGCAGCCACCGGCGCTCATGCCACTGACAGTCATGGACGACTGCTCGTTGTAACATACCTTCTGTCTAGGCTTAGGGAGCCGTAACTCTTGTGTGTGATTTTTCTAGCTGATTCTGACTGCACGACTGCGTTTGCAATATGTGTATTTGGTATAGTCCAGTTTTCAGGAAAAACGGACAATGCCCACGTTTGGGACTGTCTGTCCTATGGCGCGGCTCACTGAGAAAGCCCCACAGGCCAGAAAACAGTGCATTTTCCTGGTTGGTTGGTAGACTGCGTAACAAGCCTCACACAGGTGATGGCATAGCTTTGTGTAAGAGGGGCCTCTCACCAAATCCCATTCTTCTTGTCACATGTATGACCAATCACCTCACCCCTAAAACTGTGTATTTACAAGTGTACTGGGAAGTGAACATGTTAGTGAACATGGACTTCTAACAAAAATTAGTACAAAGTACACATAATCCATGATAACGAGCACCTTACATAAGGAATGTGTATCTGGGCCCTAGTGACATGATTCGATATTGATGTTTTCTGAAAAATGTTTACACATAGGAATACGCTTTTTGATACACCAATTGTCGAGTGCATGAGTTTAGGTGATTAACCATAGCTCTGTTGTCAAATCAGTCATTACTCACTTCCAATTGCAGTTCTGGTGCTAACTTTAGAGTTTGAGTGCTTCCTCTCATAGCTGAGCAGCCAGTGCTGCTGAGGCGCTAAGTCTAGGTGCAGCAAGACACACACTTCCATCCAATTATGTGAGGCGGCATAAAATACTTTTATCCAGAATAATGCAAAACTATTTCAAGCTGGGCTTTGCCGGACAGATTTTGACAGAGTTCCCCTCGTCCCTGTGGGCATGAGAAAAATGAGAGTGCTACAGGTCAACCTAATCCAAGTGAGACAATCACAGGGCCTGGATTTCCCTACGCCACATTGTGCATGCTGCTAGTGAGCAGCAACTGCGTTGGCTGCAGCGGTGGTGGGGGGGGGGGGGGGTAGCTCCACATGGCCATGATCAAGACTAGGGATTCTTGGATGCGGCTCTCCACTAACGGTTACTGTGACACAAGTAGGAGGTAATCTTAGGTGAGAGGAATAGCACTGCTGCAAGCTTAGGGAGAAATGCAGGCCATGGAGAAAGCCATGGGCTAGGAGACAGCGCAAGTGCTCATGAAATGTGAAGAAGCGCGAGTCACAAGGTACAAAATTGTTGGATGATGGGTGACGAGGTTACAAGAAAGCGAGCAGCAGGCTCGACATCGCTTGAGACCCTCGTGGACTTGATGAAACGGACCTCCCTAGGAATATTCTTCAAGCTGGCCAAGTGAGCTGCAAGATGAAATCCGGCAGCACGTCGTCTTGACGAAGCATCCGGCTATCCACTCCCAGAAAGCAACACTAAAAAACCTGGAAATACACCAGTTGTTCACAAAACAAAACACATAGCTGTTGTAAGCCTCTGGGGGCGCACGGGAGAAGCACATAAGGTATCTCGTTTCCATGTGTCAGAGGGTCTCCACCTCACACACATCCATGTGCTCAATTGTAGCATTGTTGCAGCTCTCCCATGATGAGAGCTGGGAGGTCTCTCCAATCCCATGATGGTGTAACCTGTGAGTGTACAACGATGCCAAAGGTAACCACGTGTCTGTGACACATGAACCAACACCGTCGCGGCTAGCCTGGGCATCTCAAAGGATGCCGGGTTAGCATCGCAACTTGCCTAGGGTAAGAAAATGAACTAGCCAGATTATGGAATTAGGTTAGCCCCTGCTAGAAAAAAAGAAAACATGCTTCTCAGGCGAGACTCCCATGGAGTCATCAATGTGGCCCGTGGGGCTAGGTAGAACTATGTCTGTGTCAATATTTCTCTCACATCATGATACTATAAGCTCAAGCATAGAGTTTTGAGCCCCCAATCCCCACAGGGGGCTCAAGATTCTCTATGAGCTTAGCGAGCTTGGGCCAGATCAGCTCTCTGCTTTCCTCACTATGGTCAACAGGCTCATTCATGAGCTCTCCGACCCTCTCTGTGATGTCAAGGCGGATGAACTGTAGTGTCTTGCATCCCAGCCTGTCCGGCTGATGTCCCCGCATGGTATTGGTGCTCTTTGGGACTTCACTGCTGAGTTTCTGGCCGCCTGGTCGACCAGCCTCCACAAGAAGCGGCATCATCCTTCTTTTTTTTTCATGGGGCTTATTGCTCTCAATACTGCCACCACGCCCTCCTCTTCCTCCATATCTTCTTCCTCCTTTTCACCCTCTACCTCCACTGCCACCGCCTTTGCTTCCAAGGATCACAGGCGTGGCAAGGGTTGTGAGAAGAAGAAGGGTAAAAAAGGCCGTCATTTCCTACTCTCGTGTTTTGGTGCTGTTGTGTGCCGGAATTTTGGCTTCACCGAGCACTCCGCTCACACATTCTGTGCCCCTCCTGATGACTTATGCCTCGTCCCCGCCATACGTGCACAATGGGCGCCTACCTCCGGTACCTCCATGGCGTTCTTTGCCTTCAGCCCCAGCACCTTCTCTCGGTCTTCTTCCACTACTTCTGCTCAGGCCTACTCCACCTCCAAGGTCCCCTCTGGTCCACCCCTGCCCAGTATGTCAGAAAACTGCTGCTGTGTGGTGGTGGACCCAACGTGCCCGGCGGTGCTTCATTGTGTTCACGACTTTGTTTTGAGCAATTTCTCAGTCTAAGTGTGAGATTTCTAGTCGCCTCACACTATGTTTGTGGGAGTTGGACAGAGTTGCAAGAAAGTCACTTTTGTGAAGGGAATAACAGATTTTTGCATTAGTTTTTGGACATAGACATGAAGTGACCAGTTTTTGGGCTAGTTTCAAGCATCCCAACGTTTCAAACCACATGTGATTCAGTTGATTATAGCTCCTGCTATGTCAAACAAAGCACGGCACCCCAATCCAGCCGCTTAGTTGGCAGCGCGCACGACGTCCGCTGAGGCGCCCTCACTCATGAAGGACCCATCAAAATGGCTTTCTGGAGGTGCAGATGCCCCTACACGTAGTGGCGGTATCCCCAGTGCTTTTGGGGTACATTTCAATGAGTTCATCTTTGAGTTTGGTGATGGGGATTGATGTGGTTCGAAATCTGTCCGCAGACCTGCAGTCGGAATTTTTACGAAGTCCCTCAGTAACAAGCTGTACTTCCGAGTTTTGGACTCTGAGCCAGGATTTTGACCAAGTCCCTTAGTAACAACCTGCACTACTGGTTCCGGTGGATCTTATCCACTGGATGCCTCGGCAGTCTTCCGGGACTAAACCCCCAGATGTACCTGTGTTACTCGTTCCGGTGGATTTTCCACCGGCAGTCAAATCGCGGCAGACTCCCTG
Source organism: Penium margaritaceum (assembly GCA_023375785.1). NCBI lineage: Eukaryota > Viridiplantae > Streptophyta > Zygnematophyceae > Desmidiales > Peniaceae > Penium > Penium margaritaceum. The sequence continues at coordinate 61,697 of SZWC01009651.1, forward strand.
AGCCGCCGCGCATATCCCAACTTTGGAAGTCCGTATCTCCCTCGTTACTTTTCCGATTCCAATGATTCAACTTCCACCAGATTCAGCAGCTTGTCAAATTTTAGGAACTTCAATCCAATATATATCTGGAGCAGTTTTTAGGCAGCTATGTATTCCCCCATCCAGTGGCTTATCGACGTCTCTCGGTGCCGCACCTGGGCATGGTAAGGGGCAAAACACAACACCGTATCCCTGGGGCTGGCTGCCTCTGTATGGTGCACCGGCCTATGTTTTACCCTCTTCCTCCACCTATGCTGCCCCTCTGTGATTCCCTTCTTCCTTGGGTATCTTGACCCTGCCCCCAGCGGCATCGTTTGATGGCAAACGTCAGCTGGAGCAACCTCTTCTCTAGCTTCTTCGCCTTCGCGATCAGGGAGGTGAGAGTGTTGCAATGTAGTCAGCAACTTCATGTGTCAGACTGAAGACCTCCCGATAATGTCTTCGGGTTGCTTTGTGCCTTCGTCTTGTGGGACAAGAACTAATAGTTCAGTGTTCTTCTTTGTTGTCTCGCTTTTTGTGATCCATTTGCCCCTCTATGCTCCACATTGGCACTGTTGTGACGTGTGGCATTTTGCCCCCTATCCGTGTGTCGGATAGCTTCTGAATCCTCAATCAGAGCCACACATTGCATGATTTCCGTGCGCTCTTTATTTGTCTCTTGAGGCCTCATTGGGTCTTTTCTCTTTGTTCTCACTGGGTCGGGTCAATTGTTACCTGTCCAAGGAGTTGGTGTTGTCCACTTTTAGGATTATAGTTGCACACTGTTGTTGCCATATGTGCTGTACCTGCCATCTTTGGAACACAAAATGATGTCAGTGTTGTCTTTGGATGATCAAGGTAGATGTTACTCTGTCAGACGTGGTGTTGGAACCTTTTTTCTTTGTCCCTCTGGCCATGCTGTCTTGCGTGGAGTCAAATGTGACAAGCTCTATCATGTGCCACTACTCTCTTCCTCTTCTCCCACTATTGACACTACTCTCGTTGATACCATGCTTTCTTTTTCGCATGATCTCATTCATCTCTTGCATCGTCCTCTTGGTCATATACACAATGATGTCACCAATGGCATGCTCTGCGTTCATTATGCTATTTTTTTGTTGTTCTCCACCTTCCCTTCCCCTTGCCCCACCGACTTTCTTGATTATGTTCAGGGCAAGATGCATCATGCTCTTTTTTCTTCTTTGAACCTGTCTGCACACCCTCTTGATCATGTGCATACTGAAGTCATGGGCCCCATTCCCTATGACTTTCTTGGAAATGTCGGGTGCTACGCCTTGTGTCGTACGGATGACTTCTCCCACTTTTCCTGGGTCTTTGGTCATCGTCAGAAGAGCGATGTTTGTTCAGAGAGACTTGACTAATTCAATCTGAATGTGCTTGTCAGTGTTTGCTTTGCATATTTTTTAGTGACTGTGGCAATGAGTTCCTTGGACCAACCATCCAGATCCTTGATTTCAAATGAGTGTTTTTGGAGACCTCTGCTTGGTACACACTCCAAAAAAAAGGGGGTCTTTGAGCATTGGAATCATACTCTTGCTGATTCCATCCTTAGTTTGCTATCCGAGTCCGGTCTGCCCCCTCCTTTTGTGTTTCAAGCCATGAGTTTAAGGACTTGGATCTGGAACCGTGTGATCCTCTCCCTCGCAATGTCACGTCCTTCAAGAGATCGTATGGAATGCGGGCTGATCTCTGCCTTTCTCAGGTCTTGGAAAGCATCGTATTCGTTCTGATCCATGAGGACCTGCATGATGGCAAACTCTCTCCTCGTGGCTGTCTTTTCCCCTTTCTAGGCATGTCTCCCCAGCCTGATGGTACACCACATCACTACAAGGCGTGCTTGATGGCCAAGGGTTTCTCATATGTTGGGGATTTCAATTTCACTGATACCTTCACACCCGTTGGCAGTATGACCACCACTCTTGCTTTTTTCGGAGTTGTTGCTAACCATGACTGGGAGTTGCACTAGATGGATTTTAACAATGCGTTCCTCGATGGAACCCTAGAAGATGAGGAGATCTGCATGGTCTAGCAATGTGGCGTTGAGGTTGGTTACAAGGTTTGGTGCTTCCGGAAGGCCTTGTGCGACCTGAAGCAGTCACCTTGATGCTGGAACACGAATATCACCAGCACACTGACATGCACCAGTTATGTACAGGGTGCTTTCGATCTGTTCCTCTTTCTCAGAGAGACAGGTGAGAAATTCGCAACCATCCTTGCCTACGTGGAAGACGTCATGATCGTATCACCTTGATGAGGGCCATGAAGGAGGCCAATGCAGTCCTTCAAGCCATCTACAAGATTTAGGACCTTGGTCTTTGTAGTGTTTTCCTTAGGATATAGATCGTAGGCGATCGTCACTGGAGGAAACTCTTGCTACAGCAAGCACATTATGTCCGCATTGTAGGGGAGCAGTTCATTGACCTCCTAAGTACAGTTCCCACAGCCTCCACCCGCATCACACCTGACAGGCACAATGCCTTGAAGGTGGATGATCCAACACAGCTGTGGAGATGGTGGACGTGACCTTGTACTTACGCCTCATGGTCTCTTTCATGTACTTTACCATGACCACATGATCGGACATCGCCTTCACCATCAAAATACCTGCATTACTCTTGTTGTATCCTTGTGCCAGAGCTCATCACACGGCTGTGCGAGTGGTATGTGGTTTCTACACCCTGACCAGACTTTGCTTTTGAAAGCAATAGTTGCTAGTAGTTGACGGCTACACAGGAAGTGAATGGCCCTGGAGCCCTGATTGGTGTGGTCGCATTGGCTATGTGCTAGTGGATGGGGATGCACAGCTGCTGTAGCAGTTGTTACAGCCAGACACTCTCACACGTGCCTGCACCACAAGGAATACACTCTATTTCCCTTGAGCTACGTTCTACACAGACCTGCTTAGCAAGGCTGTCCCACAAACAAGAAAGATGTAGCCAGTACGACTACGATCTGGATTACGGGCCCAGTCACTGTCAGCGTAACTGTCGACAACCACTGATGGTTTTTTTAATAGCAAAGACCAATCTGAGCATAAGAGAGTGCACACCTGATGACTCGCAACGCAGCTTCCATGTTCCATGCCTTGATGCGCAGTAACGACTGAGCAAAGAAGTTTACAACAAAGGGGTCATCCGTCCTGATAGTGGTCTCAAGGTACATGAGGGACCCTGTGATGCGCAGACAGTTGGTCAAATCGGCTTTCTCCCATAGCTTCAACACACCAAGCGTCTTCAACAGTTTTTTTTCGGCCAGAGACATTGGTGTCAAAGTAATATGTACAGACTTGAGCCGTGATGTGAAACGTTCCCCTAGGCCACATACATATGTGGCCTGATGGACTTGGAGAACGCAACAACCTTGGTCAAGCTCCATGCATAGAAAGGCACAAACCAGCCCCAAATCTTCGATCTCGTATGAAGACTGCATCAATGACTTCAGTGACTTCACAGCCTCCCAACTAGATGATGCAATCAACAGATCTTCAACATCGATAAGGATGGTGAAAAATGGCACTGAAATTGGGTCACTAAATGGCGATAGACCCACTATGTTGTGTTGGTTGTAATGATCTCCTGGTTCCAATGTCTAGACGACTATTTTAGGCTATAGAGGACCTTGAGCAGTCACCTCATGTTGGTGGTGCCATATGAAAGCCCAAGGGTATGGACAATGTAAACCTCTTCATCCAGTTGTCCATGCAAGCATGTGTTGTTCACGTCCATCTGTTCCATTTCCAGTCATGGTGTGCCACGAGGCTAAGAAGAGATCTAGCGACAGTGTAAAGATGGATGGTTGCAAACGTCTCATCAAATTCAACACCCAGGATTTGCGGGTCTTGTACTTGTCAAGTGCACGGTTGGAATTTTCCTTTCAGAAGACCCAATGGGCATCGATGGCTTTGGGCCCTCGTGATAGATTGACAAGCTCGTAGACAACATGGTTGTCAAGAGTGTTCAACTCATCCTGCATAGCAGCCTCTCACTGCTAGGCATCAGAGGAAGCCCGTGCCTGCTGCACCATGGTAGGTTCAGACAGCTGAGCTGTGGTGGCTAGAGCAGCGTCACTCTTGACAACACTGCTAAGGACAGCCATCTCCAACACATGCTCATGCTTGGTTGCAAGCAGTGCAAATCCAACGGAATAACTGGGATAGAGAAGCCTCGTAGCCATGCCTAGCGTTTGAATGCCTGTAGGAAAGACAAATGACTGCTCAGTCTGTGACTGAGGCGGACGAGCCAGGGGTGTGGAGGCACCAGAGGAGCAGTTAGGGATTGCTCAAAGGTGTCCGCCGGGGACAAATGAGGATACATGTATAGGACCAGTGAGGTCAACAGTCTGAGGTGATCCAGACACATGGACTGGAGGAGGGGCAGGTGGAATGGGCCCAACGAGAGGGACTGGGCTAGAAGGAGCCACAGAAGATTGAGTAAAAGACAGGAACTCAGACGGGACGTGGACGTAGCAGGGGAGGACAACGCGCCAGACAAGCTGGATGGGATGGACGGAAGAGAAACTGAGGATGATGTGGGCACAGGACCTGATAACCAAATGGGAGCGGAGTGTGTGAGTTGTGGAGGAGGAGCAACAAGGGCCACACGTAAAGAGCTTCACATGGTCCAAGTATGCCCCAATCATGATGGTGTTGATTTCCACAGCTGCGTCCTGACACAAGTCCCAAGGTGCGTGTATAGAAGCATGGTGTGCCTTGGGAGAAGCATTTTATAGCCATTGATCAAAGCTTTTCAAAACAAAAAGGCATGCCAGAGCCTAATCAAGGGACACCATGCTTCAAATCTGGCATGCTTTTGTGTTTTGGAAAGCTTGGATCAATGGCTATAAAATGCCACTCCAGTTGCGTCCTGACACAAGTCCCAAGGCGCGTGTATAGAAGCATGGTGCAAGCTCTGTGTGACTCTGAAGGAGAGGAGAAAAATCACACAGTCAAGCCGCCCTCGTGGCATCGGTCACCTCAACAAACAGTGTCAGGGCCAGATCCCAGTCCTAGCGCGGGACTGCTCCTGTCACAGTCCTGGTTCACCACTCTCGCAACCTTGGACTCATTTTTCCCACCAGAACAGGAAGGCCATTAGCCATGAACATTATCCCCTGGCTGGTATGCCACCTGGTCCACCTCCTTTGCCTCCTTCAGAGGCCTGGCACTAATCACTTGGCATCTTATTGCATGGTGTGCCTTGTAATCCAGGTCTGCTGACCTAGCTCGGACGGTACCCTCCATACCGCCCATCGCATCCTCTGGTTTCCTCCTCTTGGATGCAAATGATGTTGGCCTGAGGGTGAGTGTGCACCATGGAAGATCCCTAGCAGTGGCTGGTGCACACCACCAACTGTTTTTGGAGAGACTGAAACTATGGAGGCAAGTGGTTCCAAGGATGGTGGAAAAATTGACAGAGAGAGGCAATTGTTTTGGCCTGAATTCATTGGGAAAAAAATCTTGATCACGGCTCAAAAGGAGTGGAATTTTATAGCCATTTATCTAAGCTGTCCAAAACACAAAAGCATGCCAGATTTGAAGTTTCCTAGCAGATTCTATGCATTCTTGAGTGTCCCTTGGTAGGCTGCCATTTCTCTCACCTAGTAAGGCATCCCTTTCCTCCTCTAGAAGCTTCTTCCCCTTCCTAGATTCCTCAGTTTGGTTCTAGTAGATGGGAAAGTGTCTAGAAGACCAGGACATCTCTAGATGCCTTGTAGACCAAGCTACCTCTTCTAGAAGGTGTGCCACCTTCCTGGACCCTCACCTAGCCTTCTAGAAGCATAGAGAGGGTTTCTAGAATTTGAACTAGCTTCCTGGTACCTTTTTCCACCTCCCTTGAGCTTTCTTGGTGTTCCTTTTTGGAGTCACTGCTGCCGTGGTGAGGAGCACACCTCCAGCAAATGCTACCGCTTCATTTCTCCAAAGGCTGTTGACATCGGTTTTTCCCACTGGGACAGCTGCTCGTATCTGATACACACATTTTCTGTGCACACCACATGCTAAAACACGTCCACTGCCATCCGTAATTTAGGAGACAGTCCTTCCCTGTGAAGGTCACTTTGAGTTCCTCCAAAATGAGTCAACTCACAGACAGCACCCTTGTTTCGAAGTGAGGCGCTACGAGCATTTTCCCCTCAGCGCCCCTCTTTCCGGCCAACTCCTCCACCCACATTATACCTCCGTGGAATAGTACCTCGATTGTGTTGTGTTGAGATACCTCTTTGAGATAATCTACCTTCAGCTCCCTCATGGAGGTTGTGGATGCTGCATGTCCGTGGCATGCCTTGTAGTCATTGACCACATCAGCTCCTACAGCTTGGAGTTAGTGTTGACTTCGACTTCCGACTTGCCGGGGTCAAGTCAGAGTCGACAAGTCAAACCACATAAACTTGGACATCGACTCAACGCAGCACAATGCGCGCAACAGAAAATAAAAAAAGATACCCAAGACAGGGAGCCAGTTCGGGTCCCTGTCAAGCCCACAATCGACAAAAAAACTGGGCCCTTCTCGGTGTGTGGTGCCAAAAGGAGGATTGCCCATGCAGGTGGCAACATATCACCCGCTGGCATCTCCAGTCCGATTCGTCTATGTGCTTGCAGCCAGCACATAGACCAATCATGTTGTATGCACATACAAAGCAGTGGTACTCAACGCTGCCAGCACACCAGTGCAATGTTCCTGGACAGCACCTTATCCAATGAACGTAACCCCTCCCCCCCTTCTAGCCAATCTAGCGGATTGACTAGGCAGTGAACTCTGGATGGAGATAGGCAAACCCTCACTCATCATTGGGCCACTTTAACCAAAGTTGCCATCGCCCACGATGGCGACTGTGGCTGTTGTCACTGCTGCAAGGCCACCTGTTCCCACTGACAACTTTCTCATTGTTGCCTTGAGCAAGTTTTTTCGGCCATGTCCTATCAAGTCCAGCTACCCAGGCTTCTGTTGTGGGGCAAGTGGAAAATCATTCTCCGGTGCATGTGACTGCATGCATGGACACTATGGTGCTGCCGTTGGAAACGTTGCAAAGTGCAAGACTCCACCTGCGCTTGCAAGTGCACTGTTGGGACTTCCACCCAGACCCACCCGGGACAACTTCACCCCTGCGGACGAGAATCTGTACAATGGTGAAGGAGAGTCATGGGGCGCCAGGGACAAGAACGTCAACTGGACAGAGCTGGTTCACCAACGCAAGCGCAAGGCCGCAAGAGAGGCTGCCGGTGTTCACGACACCAACAATGCCAGCGACGCGCAGCAGCAACAGCAGCAGCAGCAGCAGCAGCAGCAGCAGCAGCAGCAGCAGCAGCAGCAGCAACACGAGCAGCAGGAGCAGCAGGAGCAACAGTAGCAAAGGGCCAACGCTGCACTTGCACCCATCATTGCCTCTATCTGGAGCGGCACACGAACCTCGGCTGCATCTCTCAACTCCACCCGGTAGACATTGATGTCCAAGCACATTGCTAATGTTGCCAACACACAGTGCCAATGTACCATTGTGAAATTCATCACAAAGTGAGCACTGACAATCTCTTGGTGCTGAGAGGGGGTGGTTTTGGAGCTGGTGGAGGATGCACCCTGCACTAACGCATCCTTCAGGCTGCCGGCAAAGGATCGGGTCACCAAGTCAATCCTTCCGCAGCTGGATCAGGAGTTGGCGGACATGGAGCCTCCACTTCGAGATGGCTGGGACATTTTTGGTGTGTCGCTCGGTGTTGATGAGTGGAGTGAAATTCAGATACGGGTGATCTACTCGGCCATGGCAACGAATGCAGAGGGTACCGCCCACCATTTCGCCTTGGATGAAAGCAGTTTGGTCTGGGATGTAAACCATGTTGCTGCTGTGATTGACCAGGTATTGCAGGAGGTTGGGCCGCAGAGAGTGGTGATGGTCATTACAGAGAATGCATCTGTTAACAAGAAGTGTTGTATTTGGCACCGACTGCAAAGTACCCGAATATGTTTTTCATACACTGCATCGTACACATTCTGGATCTTGTACTCAAGGATGTTGGGAAGACAGAGTGTGACATCATTCTGGTGGGAAAAGCAGAGAAGATTGTCACATTTTTCCGCAAGAAGGATTTCTTGCGGTTATGGCTGAAGGAAGAGTCTGGTGGAAAGGTGCTGCTGCCCGCTTCTGCCACACGCTTTGCCTCTGTACACCGCATGCTGAAGTGGATTTTGCTTTTGTGCAAGATGTTGGAGAAGATGGTGAAGAGTGACAAGTAGAAGGACATCGGGAAGGGCTGGGATCCAGGGGCCAAGCAGAAGAAGGAAGAGGTATGGAAGTTGGCAAGGTTGGGGGTGTTCTGGGTTCAGGTGAAGGCGATGGTCAAGTTGATGACTCCCACTGTCATTACTCTCGGGAAGGCTGACTCCAATGGTGGTACTGCTGGCATTGTGTATGAGGCAGTGCTTGATTGCACAGATTCTGTTCGTAGGCTCGGAGTTGCTCGAGGGCGCCGCCGTGCTGCGTGCAACCCAACATGGGTCAAGTACGTCCTGGAGTGCCTGAGCCACATGTGGACAACTCCAATGAATGGCTCCATCTTGCAGCAGCACAAAATGTGCACCCGCAGCACTTTGGGTACAAGTTCGATGGAGATGAAAAGATTGTGGAGGCGTGGAACACGGTAGTGGCGGCTCTGGTGCCAGAAGCAGAAAAGGAGCAGCTGAACATGAAGCTCGAGGGATTTGAGAATGCCCGAGTCACAGTTGAACTATATCAGGCAAGGGCCAAGGATGTTTAGAGGGCCAAAGCAGTTGCACAGCAGGTGGTGTCGGGGGACTTGCCTGCCTTTAGCTGGCATGCCCGCCACATGACACGGTTGCCCGTGCTGCATTCCTTTGCTATGCGACTCTTGGCACAGCCCTGTAACTCTTGAGACAAGAAGAGGGTGTTCAGCAAGTACCAGCAAGTGCAAATAGCACCGCAAAACCATCTCCATGTGCAGACTCTGGAGCTTCTAGTTAGGGTGAACGTGAGGCTGAAGAAGCTGTACGAAAAGACCAAGGCAAAGCAGTCGACTGTGGACATTCAGAAGTTGGTGGAGGAGGATCCATTTAAGATTGGCAGCAAGGATGATGGAGACATCGAACCTGAAAATGAAATCACAGAGGTGGGAGCATCACACAGGGATCCAGCTGTTTCCGAAGAGGGTGGTGGTGAGGAGGTAGATGGCGGTACTACTGGTGCAGGAGTGCAGGCGCGGGGCATTGAGGCTGACAGGGATGAGGCATCACAAGATGATGATTATGACGACGAGGATGATGACATGGAAGAGATGGAAGAGGCCGGAGATGGTGAGAGTGGGGGAGGCAGTAAGGACTAGGAGGACTCAGGAACGGGATCTACACAGGAGGAGGTGCAGCGTGTGATGCACTCAGGTGTTTGCGAACGCACACAGTTGGAGGCTCCTCTAGTGCAGGATGCAGCTAGAAACATCACAGCTGCAGCAACTCCTTTTGCAGCAGCTGCTTCTGCAGCAGCTGCTCCATCTGGGGCACCCTCTTCTGCTATGAAAATTACTGTAGTTGCATCGATGTCTGTTATTTCTAGCACAGGCCGTCCAAAGAGGACTAAGAAGAAAGCATAGGCTTGGAATAGTTCATGAGTTTCAACTTCTCCATTCATGTGTTCAGTGATGCTCATTGACTCTTGCTTTCTCCTTGTTCACCTTTGCATAGCATTAGACATTCTACTGAAAAAAAGAAAAAAGCAAAGTGTTTCAGACTTGAGGGAACATGAACGAATGTAATAATGTGCAACAATGCCAGTCAACATGGGTTTACAAAATGTTGTGGACATTGATGTCCACACTAAGAAGTGGCATGGTTTTAGGACAACTTGGTGAAATTGAGCAAACGGGCTTGACATGTTTTAGGCAAGAAACATGTGTTTCTACATGCATGGAGGCTCTGGCTGAGCCAAAGTGAGGGAAATGACTAGGGTTGCAAAACCAACTTGGCGACTCAGACTAGAAGCCCACGACTTTTGACTTTTGACGTGCCGACTTAGCATCCAATTTGACTTGCAGAAGGCATCATGGCTTGGAGCTAACCTCTTGCATGGCATGTTTACGAAATATTTGGCCTGCCGTCCTCTTCCACAAGTCTTGATGAAGTCCACGGCTTCCACTGTTCATGTCGCATTCCAGTGACTTCTCCGGCCACATTTGTGGTATGGCCCCATTTTTGGTTGTATTGGAGATTCCTTGCTCCAAAAATGCCCGCCGCTCACCTGCCTCGAGTTTGGCCATTGTTGCTCCCTTCATGGAGCAGATGGAGTTGGTGGTGAAAATCTTGATCTGCTGCCATTCAGCCACCTTTTGTAGCCAGATCTACAGCTCCCCTTGTGCAACTCCTTGTCTTATGGCTTTCCCAGCCACAGTGATTACACTCCCCATTCTTGGCACAGCGTGGACTCACCCTTGTCCCATGTTGTCTCCTCCTCCTGAGAAAGAATAATCAGGGCAATTGCGGTCAACGTCCCATGCTCTGACCAGGCGGTTTTGTTGCGCCTTTTGTACTGCTTCTGCCAGCTAATGCTTGTCTCTACACCATCTCACCTGTCAAGCGTCCTGTTAGGAAGGACTTAAAGTACCACATAATGCAGATGGGAGACAAGGGCCCATATTGCCTCTTTTAAGCAAGATTCAATTGCCTCTATCCCCTGTATGGACCTGTGCGGGAAGTACTCCTTTGCGACATTGAGGGTGGCAAACTGATTAATTTTGAGGAGACAGTGTTGCTGCATCAGTGTGTGAAAACTCAGAGCCTCTCACAAGCCTCCAACACTTGGGTGTATCCTTGGAGGTGCATGATGTGTGCATCCTACCACCTGCAACAAAACCACCACCCTTTCCTTGAGGTCCTTCAAGTCCTCTCTCTCATAACTCATGGCCGTCCCTAGAGTAACTCTCTCCTGTCCTTTGACCAGCTCAGGCAGAATCTACTTGCAAAGGTGAAATTTGGCCTTTCACCTCAAATGAAGGTAGCCCATTCCATAAACATGTAAGATGACATAGGTGCTCTCTTGCCTAAGCGTTGCCATAAATTGATGTCAGAGGCATGGATGAAAGTGAACTTGGCATCCACCGATGGCATGTGTCCACAACCATTTGTTGGCATGAGAGTGTGTTTATACCCTTGAGAAAAACAAACTCACCTGTTTCATGATTCCAAATTTTTAAGGGGGTTGGGGTAAGAAAAGCAAGTTGCTCCAAGGATGACAAAGGACTTGGCTATGGGAGTCACATCTGACATCAATGCTAATGATTGTTCATTGTTGCTGATTTACACTTCCATGACTTTAAATCCTTTCATAGCCACAGGTGCACAGTTTACCATGCATACAAGCAATCGTAAAAGGGCTAGGCTTCCTAGCAACTTCAATGCCTTGTAGAATGGCATATTATGTGGACGGTTCCACTGGTGGTTGCTTCTAGCCCAAGGATCCTGACACGGGGAATGAGCCAGCTTCCCAGGACCTGCAACATTCTTCTAGAAAAAAGCAAACATCATGTAGAAGGAATTTCCCCTTCTAGGAACCATCACCTTCCTTTTGAGAGCACTAATTCCATCATGAAGGAATCTCCTATGTAAAATCTTTCACCGGCTTCTAGAAGCAAGAGCAATTCATCAAGAAGCTTTCAATTCTCAAGTGAACCTCATGGATCATGTGGTTTCTCCCTCATCAAACAACCTCATTGCCTACACAAGGCGGACCTGAACCCAAACCCTTGGCCATCATAAAGGATTCCCTGAACAACTGAGCCACTGTCATTTTGAATAATGGGGGTCCACTCATAGAACATGGTCACCACGGCGAGGAGCACTATTCCAACAGGGTGAAATCAAGAGGAGGGAAAAAATATCACATCGAAAATGTACAAGGGGAAAAATGGACCATCAAAACGCACCACCCAGACACTTTGGACCGAAAATGACTGACCAGACCATGTGTGAATAGACCAAACTGAGACAAGAAGACCAAGGACCACAAAGTCACAATGCCGACAGGTCATGTGATGGGCGGCTCTAGGGTCAATGATCCAAGTATTGCTTGACTCACAACCTGTTTTCCATACAGAGCAACAGGCCACAGATGTTGATCTCTCACGGTACATACTCCTCCTCCTATGTTGGCCGTGAGTGCGCAGGGTGTGCTGGTGCAGGGAGTGGAAGCGACGCATCGTGACTGCGATTGATCACCAAGCTTTACACGAGTGGTCGCCTCCATCCTGCCCACATAGCCCATCATCTTCACTGGCGGAGCTCAGCGACATAAACTCATGCTTAGCTAACAATACAAAGACTATTTTTGTCTCCTTGCTGGACTTGACATAGTTCAGGCCTTACCTTGCCACACCTACTTGAGACCTGGAATCTTGCATGTGGACATGATTGAAATAGGTCACTTCTGGAGTGACCTTCGTTAGGCTACTCTAGGACAGCGCCAGCCCTCACGTGTGCCTTTTGGGGATTTTGGGAATTTTGGCACCCAGTTGGAATGCCTCGTCAGCAAGCCTCGCTTGCCGGCCAACGGGTGGAGCTTGAGTAGCGAAAATCCACCCATAACAGGGGCCTTGTTACTAGGTAACTTGTAGCATTTTTCCTGTGGCTGCCCACTAAACCCGGACCTAGCATGTACTATGCTTGAATTTTTCAAGCGCTGCAAGTTGCTATGGCTCTGAAACGTCAATCTCATGGCATCAGAGCCTGGTTCGAGGCCTGAGGGTGGAGGATAGGGTCGGCGCCGAGCAAAAAGGAGGAAGGCCGGGTAGAGAACGCAAGTAGATCTGCAAGGCTGCCGCAAAAGCAAGCCGTGCAAGGCTCTAGGAGCGTCGAGCTTGATCTCCTAGGCCGTGCACAGAGGTTGAAGGTGGCAGGAGAAGGGGGAGGGAAGCTAGAGTAGGAGAAGAGAAAGGGAGGGAGAGAGCCCAAGCACCGTCACTCCTCATCCAAGGTGAGAGCAGGGTCTCTCTGCTCAGACAGTGGATGTGCAGGTCCAAGGTGGCCTGACAGGAGTCCTGAGACCAACTGGGGTGTTTCATATTGTGCTTCAGGCTTGCAGCAGAAAACAGGGCCCAAAGTGGGCTCGAGGAACTGCTACCAGAATTTTCTTCGACAGGGACGAGTGGGTAGTAGAGCACACACAGTCTCCCTAGTTCCTATTGTGTCTACCAGGAGCTATGATTGCAGAAGCATCAGCTCAAAGAGGTGCTGGTGCAAATGCCACAGCTAGAACCGCTGTGGGTACCGGCGCCGTTGCTACCTCCACAGGAAGAATGTGGGACAACCTTAGCAAGGTCCTGTTCTACAAGGACCTGATGCTGCCGCCACTGGGCAAGCGTGACTTCCTGTCCTGGAAGGACGTGTTTCTTTTATGGGAGGCGGAGCACGGTCTCGAGGACTGCTATCCAGCTCTGTCGCCCAATGACATGGACATGCGGGTGCTCCTGAGAGCATTCAATGCTTTGGTCCATGCTTCCTGAGGATCAGAAATACTCCATTTGACACTTCCGGTTTGGAGGAGAAGGAGATCCTCGACCATCCAGAGAACCCTTGCAGCAGTGATCCTCAATGCCACAATTCTTGGCAGCATCTTACCACATGAACTGAAGAGCGGGGGATGTCCTTGGTCATTTTCCTACGTGAGAAATTGCACAACCTCTACCCTAACCCAGGTGCTCATGTTGCCGAGTACTGGAATGCTGCCATGGATCTCCGCCGGCACATCCTCGGTCTCGGCGGCTCCTGCACCATCTTGGAATGGCTGGACCTAGTTCTGCTGCATCTTGGAGAACCATACAAGGGCTTCAGGCGCGACGTGCTCCAAAAGCTGAAACTTGGCAATATCGAGACCACTCACATGGGGGAGGTATTTGAGGAGTTGCAAAACTAAGAAAAACATTTGAAAGGCAAGGCACATGCACACGAGGTTGCAGCTCCAAGTGCTTTTGTGCATCAAGGAGGAGGCACTACCCCTCTTTTGTACCATTCCTTGATGGAGGAGGTCGGGGAGGCAGAGGGGGCCAAGGAGGCCAAGGCGGCAAGGTCGAGGTCGCGGTTGGAGAGCGAGGAACTGGACCTGCAGCTATTGTGGACAGCCGGGCCATTACTGAAGAGCCCAGCCCTTCAGCACATCGTGACTACATCCACACAGCAGACACGCCCGATAGTAGGCCAGTCCCCGACACAGTTCTCTCATCCAAGCCACCTTCTTCACCATCCAGCATGGGCGAATCAGCCTGTGGTAGGACCTTGTGTGCCAGCACCCTTTGGTGCGGCAGCATTTGGTCCACCATAGTTGCCTCCGTTCATGTATCCATCAGCACCAGTGCCATATCTACCATCGAGTCTGCATGGTTGGTTGTGCATCTTTGTTGGGGCATCTCATGCCTCAAAGGCATTGCGGTTTTGGGATCCCACAAACCACTGCTTTGTCAAAAGTCGAGATGCCTCCTTTCAGCAGCACATTCCCTACAGGATGTTTCATACAATGTGTAATGCACCCTGTTTGGTCACACGAGAGCAATATCCATCCAGATTGTTTGAGTGTTCTTGTCTTCATGCCATCTCCATCACAAGGCACGGGCCAGTCGGCTCAGTCACTACGTGAAGATGTAATGGCTAATCCTGTGCCAAAAGACTTGCTATCACCCATAGACTTGGCCAGCACAGAATCTAGTGCTACCCAGGCACGTCCAAACCTCACCCATTGAGACTGAAAGTGGAAAACCACCATCGCCTGAACCAGTGTGACAATCCCTGCGCAATCTGCCGAGAGTTGATCACAGACAATTCTATCACTGCAGTGATGGACCACACTGCAACCAAACCATTGACCTTAATTGAGGCAAGGAGGCTTCTAGATGCCTCTAAATGGGAGAAGGAAATGGTTGAATACTTAAAAGCTCTGTTAGAGCATGAGGTGTACTTGCTTGTGCCTCTGCCATCTGGTTGCAAAGCCACTGATGTCAAATAGGTGTACACACATTTGCTGGATGCACGCACCACTTACTGTACGGCCCTGACACAGACCCAGCATTGCACACACAGATCACTGTTAGCCTCTCATATCTTGCCTCTACAACACGTCTGGACATTGAATGCGCAGTCAACTTGCTCGTCCATTCCAGTCAGAAACCACAAATCACACATCAAAAGGCACTGCTGAAGCTGTTGCATTATGTACTGGACACTCCTTCCCTCGGTCTGGTGTTTGTCCCATCCACAGCTCCAATTCTGGATCGGTACAATGACAGTGACTATGCGTGTGACTATGCAGCTTGCAGTTGGGATGGGTCCGTGTTTTGTATTTCGGGGACTGCCATGTCTTGGCGCATTACCAAATAGTCATGAGTGGTGTGCACCGTGGCTGAGGCAGAACACATGGCGTAGGGTGAGGCAGTATGCGAGGGAATCTGGCTGGCATGTTTCCTTGAGGGACTGGGTGTGCACACATCTGCTATACAATTGCACAGAGACATCTCAGCCGCACGTCGCATCGCCGTGAATGATGGTGTCTTTTCTCCATGCAAAAAGTACATCAATGTTGAACACCACTTTCTTTGAGAGGCAGTGGAGGTTGGCACCGTGGAAGCGTGTGCCGTCAATGGAAAGGCACAGCATGCAGACTTTCTTACCATGAGCGAGAGATGCCTCGCTTCTCTGATTACCGGGACAAACTACTAAGAAGCTTCTAATCCTTGCCATCGCTGACATGGCCACACTTTCCAGTCATCTGGTGCACTATCAAAAAAGCTGTGCATGAAAAATCAAGGTTAGGCTAGAAAGACGCCCGAAATCTCATGAGCTCCAGTAGCCTAGTAATGTGCTAGTCTGGACAAGACAATTTTCTGTCACCTCATACACTCAGACTGAAGTGTGTAGCCTATTGTGTCCAGACGTAGCGCCTGAGAAGTGCTGGCTGTTCAATTGTGAGAGGGAAAACTTACATTCAAGAAGTTGCACCAAAAATGCAGCTAATAGTCAGAAATAACTGAGTTCACAGCAAGAATGGGGTATGGTGTGAGATCCCTCCCATAGTAACCAAGGCCCTCACCTCTGTGAGGCTTTTTACCCAGTCTACCAGCCATCAAGAGAATACACTGTTTTCTAGCTAGTGGGGTTTTCTCGATGACCCCTGCCAGAGGACCGACAGGCCCAAACCCGGACATCGTCCGCTTCTCCTTAAAAAGGAACCATACTAAGATGTATACACTGCAAACGCAATCGTGCATTCAGAATCAACCAGAAAATCCACACATGGAAACTATGGCTTCCTGAGCCTAGACCGGCTCTATGTTGCCAAGAACAGCTATCAATGACTGTCGATGACATGAGCGCTGGTGGGTGCTGCTGATGTAGCTGACTGCGTACTGCTATCAGGTAGGAGACAATACACAAGGATACTGGAGCTATGTCTCTCAAAACGGTGTAACATCCCCTCCAATGCTCAGCGCCCACCGTCATCAATGTCCGCCGAGCTTATCATGTGCATGATCATGTACACTAGCCGAGAGGTCACAGTACAGATGTCTGATACATTGCACATGCATATCATAACACTCTTCCATGATCCATAGTACCAATGTAAATGCACATGCAAAGGTCATACATCCACAATACACACAATAAGTCAAGCTCCTCCATATCCTCATGTCCCTACAGTATAGAAAAGCTACAAAAGTGTGATAGTAAGTATAAGAAGGATTGGGTTACACATGGAACAAGATGAGGACAGGGAACTCTTGAATGCATGAATGCACACTCATGGATGCTGACTAACTTGAACAACGACCTTCATGAATGATGCACGTCTGATCTCCTTGGTCAAAAAGCCATCCAACTGTCATACACTCTTGATCCACACAATCTGGATGGTTCCCTCATGCAACAAATTGCGCACATAGTAATACTTCACATTGATGTGTTTTCTACACGTGTCATGAGCGCCATCATTTTCTGTAATACCCTTGGCACTCTTATTGTCATAGTGCAGCATGATGGCCAATGCACCCGCATGAAAATCACACAGAAGACGATGTAGACAAACACTCCTACATTCACAAGCACCCAATGCCATGTACACTGACTCTACGGTGTTGCGTGCGATGCACCCCTGCTTGCCACTTCTCCATGAGACTATCATGCCACTGATGAGAAAGACTCACTGAGTGCAACTCTTACCATCTATGCTCCCAGCCCAGTCACTCTTGGTGTAGCCATCGGCGACCACAGACGGCTGGTGACGGAATGTCATTCCGCGATGTGGTGTAGAGACAATGTACTGCACCATGAAAACGGTTGCATCTTGGTGCGCCTGGTGTGGGGACTGGGAGAACTTGGCCAGCACATCACGGCGAAGGCCATTTCCAGCCGCGTGGGGGGGAGAGGAACATGAGTGACCCAATGATACAAAAAAAATAGAAACATCCACACCCACACCACTTGCATTGGCATCTAAAGCTTTCAACGTGATCTGACCGCCTGGATTCATGGCTGTGGAAGCATTGGTTACTGTGGGTAAGAGGTCCCCACAATGCTTGGCTAACCTCTGCACAAAAGCTGCCTGATGCACACATAGAATAATGTGGACGTGGTTGCACTAGATCTCCAAGCTCAAATATACCTTTGCATACCCAAGGTATTTCATCTTGCAACTGGACACTAGCAGATTCTTCACTCGCCGGACAGTGGCGAAGTTAGGCTACGTGATGAGAAGATCATCCACATAGACTAGGGTGGTCCCGACTGGGGTGAAGACAAAGACTCGATCTGAAGTGCTGTGCACTAGGACACCCTTCAACGATGTGTAGCTAATCTATATGTTCCAGAACCTAGGTGACTGTTTTAAGCCATAGAGGGTCTTCCACAGTCTCCAAAGCCAGGGTGTTGGACCATGTAGATCTCCTCACCATGGAGAGTTCCATGCAAGAAAGCATAGCTCACGTCCATGTGGTGGAGCTCCTAGCCATGCTGTGTGACCATGCTGAAGAGCGTGCGACTGGTGGTAAAACGGCCAACAGACGCTAATACCTGGTCAAATTCCACTCCTGGTACTTGTGCAAAGCCCTTGGCTATAAGCCGGGCTTTGTACTTGTCTAGCGTACTGTCTGACTTCCTCTTACAATGGAAAACCCACTTGGCCCCGATGACTTGGTGGCGTGGGGGCATGTGGACCAGCTCGTACAAAGCATGCTCATCAATAGAAACCAGCTCTCCCCTTGCAAGTAGCATCCCATTTGAAATTCTTAGGTGTGGCCCTGGCCTCATGGAGGCTCTGTGGGTCGGGTGCCTGCGAAGACGGTCTGACTGTTAACAGATGAGTGGTGCCAAGTCTCACTCGAGCACAAGATAGAGACTGCAAGTCGATGCTCCTTAGAGATCAGGGCATAACCCAATGGGGATACATGGTGAAAGTCTGTTGTGATGATGACATGGACAGCTAGAACCTAGGCCTTTGTCCCTGGATCCCCACTCACCACAGTGTGAGATGGGGATGTGGGACAGAGGGTAGTGGCCAGAGACCGCCAGGTGATGGTAGGACGCTTGCCTGGTGGAGGAGCCGGGTGCGTGGATGAAGATGACCTCCATGGGTGTGTGATTATGTCAGATCAGCACTTGATGAGTGGATGCAATGGGTTCAAGAAGGTAAGGGAGCAACGGGTCGCTCTACTAGAGTTGACTCAAGAGCCGGAGAACTGCTCGATTGGTTGACACAGATAGCAACTGGAGTGA
Organism: Penium margaritaceum; assembly: GCA_023375785.1. Lineage (NCBI taxonomy): Eukaryota > Viridiplantae > Streptophyta > Zygnematophyceae > Desmidiales > Peniaceae > Penium > Penium margaritaceum. The sequence goes on from SZWC01009651.1 coordinate 80,479, forward strand.
CGGACTTTGCCACCTGGGTGGAGGAGTTAGTGGGCAACAAAGTTGACTCAGTCGCCTTGTGAGAAGAGTAAGTGGCTGAAAAGGTGGACTCGTATGCGTGGTCAATAACCGGAATAAAGGATTCAGATCAGGAGTATGGTACAATGGGCGGTTTTGCTGTGTGTGGACGTGTAGGCCACAAGGTGTAACCAGGGACTCCGGACAGTGATGGATGCAGAGAAACATCTTCCACAGGTACATAATCTTTGTCACGCGACGGTGGCAACAGACCTAGAATGTGATGAAAACTGGGGCAGTGCTCAGCAAGGTGATCAGGCTCACTAAGAGCCGCCTAGGCAGGACCAACTGTTTGTGAGAGGGAGTTGCAGGTTGCACAGACAGAAATTATGGAAGAAAACATAGGAACGTAGAGAAACCAAATGTCAAAGTTGACTCTTGATTGAGAAAGTAAATGATCACAGCGTTCTAGCAAGCCCTTGTATGCCTCATTTGGCCGAGGGAGCACTGAGATACACTCTGCCAAAAATGACCCTCTAGCAAACTCCTAGCCTAGCAGGATGAGCAGCTGTCACATTCTCATGCATGAGAAATATGTCTCCCACAGCCTGAACGGCCAATAATCTTTGTACACTCCTTCCTTGAAGTCTCCTTGAAGGCCGCTCTCAGCCGTCCTGGTTGATAATTCTGGCCGATTTTTCTGCTGAAAGTGCTCTGGTTGCCACTTGTACCTGAACCATGATCTCCGAACTTTGAAAAACCATATCTCCCTCGAACCGAATCCGAATTGAGTTTCGTGAAGTGCATTGGAACCTGTGAAATATCCTCTATGCATTTGTGCTCATGTGATTTTTTATCAAGCAACCCGTTTTTGTCACTTTCTGGCACCCTAATATCCATCAGAATGGTCTGGGCACAAACAAAAAGGATATCACGTGGAAAAATCTCCTCAAAGAACAATTCATCACATGACTCAATGATGCGGTGTTGAACAGGTCCCAGAACCGCCAAGCCTTTGAATGACAAGACACCTAAAAAAAGGTGCACTAATGATCATGGGAAGCCAGTTTGCCATCCCACTGGTTCTCGAGGAACCAGACACTGGCAACACAACCCGAAACGCACCTTGGACAAAGATCTGCGAGTTTTCCTCCCCAAGACTGGTAGGGGGTGACAGGACGGGGAAAGGGACCATGAGGAAGTCTACTCCAAACCCTCATCATGTATGACATGGCCTTAAAGAAGAATCCCTCGAAGAGACTAGACTCAATGCACATACTGCGGACTGCATCAGCCATAGTGCAGTTCCACTACTTAGAAACATAATTCTGCTCTGGAGTGTAAGTCGTAGAGGTCTCATGTCAAACTTCTTGGCTCCTCAGAAAAGCATCCGCCTCCCCCATGAACTCACCACTTCAGTCAGAGCAAAAGCAGTAAAGGCAACGACCACTCTCGCGCTCTGCAGCGATGAGCAAATCACAATGCACAACCAATACACCACTTGTCTGCTAGAGGTAGAACACCCACCAAAAACGAGAATAGTCATCAATGAGGATGAGCATGTAAATACCACGCTCCGCAATGAACTCGACAGGTAAGGGACTCATGAGGTCAGATTCGACCAACGGAAGTGGGTGGGATGCTCGATAAGAGGACACAGGATAAGAGGACCTGTGCATCTTGACCTAAGCTCACTAGATAAATTTAGTTTTGCAAGGCAATTGGAAGGTGGATGGGTGGAGGCCAAGGGCGTGAGGCATGCTCAGAATGGCAGAGCTGTGTATGTGGCAGGGGGGACAGTGTAAGAGGTGAGTATGCTATGGGGACAGAATGCTCATGACAAAGACGTGCGTCCCGTCTAAAGACAAGGGTGAAGACGCAGAAGACAAACAAGTGACATACCATAACTTATCATGAGACTCTGCATGCAGTATCACATGACCAGAAAAACAAAGAGTGACAGTGCCAATGCCATGGGAGTGTAAAATATACATGCTCATGCATTTGAGAGTAGTGAAAGTCACAAGGCTGAGCTGAAGGAAAAGCACATATAGCACATTGGCGACATAGACATCACCAAACGGACCCCCAAAGCGGACGACACCGACACCAAGAACATGAAACATTTAACCGGACCGAGTCTGAATTCTCTGGACATCACCTACTGGGCCAAGCATATTAAACGCCCTAAAACAAGACTTCAAATGGTGCGGACATAGTTAATGATCCAGATGCCATCAGGGTTGCAGAAAGATGTGGTAACACTGCACTGAGCGACCTGACATGATGCATGCAACAGGCGCTACGCATGAGTATGAGATGCAAAGTGTGCCTGCCAATCATCAGGCTAGGTAACATCATCCAAGACGGGGATAGGAACACAAAAGTCATCCACAGGGGAATCACTATATAGAGAAGTTTGAGTCTGAAAAATGTCTGTGACAAGCCGACTAGCATACATACAACTCATTTTTCTCTCGGGCTGATGCGGAGGGATGCCGCGAAAATGCGTAATGAATTGCTCAAGCTGGAACTTGTAAGCAGAGGACCCAGGAGTTGGGAGGCAATGTACCGTGGCTGTACCGGAAGGAGGAGCTGGGATGTCGCTGAGCTATGATGGTGGAGGTGACCATGCCAGATATGGAGTCCATGCAGCAATAGCCTCTACAGAAGGCATGGGAGGAGTCCATGATGTGGTCATAATTGGTGAAGTACAGGTGGAGGAAGCGGTTGTGTATGAAGTGGAGGAAGCACTGCCAGGAGAGGCGGTGGTGGCTCTAGCAATGCAAAGGTGCCGCTCACGCTTGCGACACATGGTGTTGATGACACAAGACTCGTCAGTGGTTGATGGGCAGGTGTAACAGCCATGACCTAGCTGACCAATATTGTGGCAGACAAGAAATCTGCCATGGGAGGAGTTGATGTCGGATAGCTGCTGGGTCTTGTCCTTCCCCTTCTTCCCACATCCCCCCTTGCCGCGGCCAGCATCACACGTTGATGTGGTAGCACCAGGAGTCCCAGAAAACGGAGGCATAGGAGAGGAGTTAACTACTGCTAATGCCTTTATATCTCCACGCTGTAGGTGAGTGTCCTGAATCACCTCCTCCCAATTCAAGAACCAGGGCCCTAGGTGCACGGCTTTCATTGACCAGCTGCTGGGGAATGGAGGAGTCATACTTGAGGATGTTGCAGCGCCAGAGGCCCTCGCCCTACACCCATAGGCAAAGCAACAGCCCCAAGACGCAAACCGTCCCACATCAAGGTAGGATGGTGGTGCCTCATCGTGATGCCCCATATCCTTTGGCCTGGGTTGAGTAAAAGTTGCACTCCCTAGAGATCCTAGGACACCGGAGACAGACTGTTTTTGTTACTGCTATTGCTACTGCTAAGTCACTGCATGGACTGCACTAGAGACCATCGGACCACGCTGGATAGAGAGACGCGGCTGAATGGATGTAATTGTCCGAACAGACTGCAATGTGGCTAGGAGGCTGCACAAGCTATCAAGTTGCAGTTAAAGAGAGAAAAACGAGTCAAATGGCAAAGTTGCGCTAGCAGAGGTTGATTGCGTTGCACCAGCAGTACCAGTATCGGCCATGGTACTGGGTGGTGGATCCTCCCTAATGCTGTGTCTGCTGCTTGTAGACACTGAAAGACAATCATTGTTTCTCTTCCTGTCGACTCGTCCACTAACCATGTATGTGGACGGGTTGAAAGGAGGAAGAAGAATGACCGTCTTGTTGTTGTATTGCAAACACTCCACAAGTCATCATGTACTTCTTTTGGGAAATTTACAAATATGTCCAGTTTTTCAATTGATAGTAGTTGGTCGGTAGCCCATCAAGGCTACTCGAAAGCCTGCGAAGCTTCCATAACACCTGCTGTAATCACCATTGCAGTCACTGCAGAACTTCTGTTGTCATCGCATGATACTTTTGTTTTCGTTGCTACTACGCACTGCTACTGTATTTGCTGGGAGTTGCTGTTACTGTTACTACTGTTGCTACTACTGTTGTTGTTGCTACTGCGGCTGCACTGCCACAATGCTGTACTTGCTGGTGCCTGATACTCTAGCGGCTGTGCTGCTGCTGCCACTACGCACTACTACTGCTACTTTGCTACTGCTACTCCTAATGCGTGGTAGGCACCTAGAGAGGTAGCGTGAGTCTGAGTTTTTTTCTGGTTTCTCTCAGGCTTCCGGCTGTAGCAATGCTGATTCCATAGCTGCTGATGTGGCTGTACCCAATAAGGAATTCATGCCGGGTACAGATAGAGGAGGAGGCAAAGTAAAACATCTGCAAGCATACGGGAGACTTCCACGTTGTGTGGCGGTGACGTCGCCACATGCGCTGGATTCACATTTGGCGTTGTGATGCCTTACGTCGGCTGCATGACCGCATGCGCTACTACCGTTGTGCATTCAATGCCGCAAAAAAATATTCCGCACAATTTCTCCTGATTCAGGAGCATTTTGAAGCTGCCACCAAGTGAGGCTAACTCTGCCAGGATACGGCAGTGCTTTATCTACAGTGGCGCATATGTGGGCCCGCCAACGTTGACGGGTACCTGTATGCCACTGCTGTTTCTCAGTTTGTTCCATCTGCAACGCTATGGCTCTGATACCAAAATGGAAACCATGTTGTTCTTTTCTTGAAAAAGAAAAATTCTACCGCCGAACGCACTTAGACTGAAGTGTGTGGTTTGTTACGTCCAGACTTCACACTTGAGCAGTGTTTGTTGTTGAGCTCTGAGAAGGAAAACATGCACGCAAGACATCATAGTAAAACTGTAGTTGAAAGCAAATAATAACTGAGTTAACAACAAGAATGAGGTGTGGTGCAAGGCCCCTCCCATACTAACCTAGGCCCTTACCGTTGTGAGGCTTGTTTCTCAGTTTACTAGCCAATCAGGAAAGTACTGTTGTGATTTATGACATTCCTGTAGACCTGTACAGTTTACTGTGACCACTCGGTCGTGTCCATACTCGTGCAGATCCCTCATGCGGACCCTGGTGGTACCGGTGCGTCGTCTGGTGGTGGAATACCAGCTTGGAGCAGACCGACAACCGTTCCAGAGTTCTGGACGCTGCTCGGGACCTCCTGCAATTCTTCTGCAGCACGTAGGAGTTTATCGGTGGACTGGCCGTGGGCCCGATTTGCATATTTTTGCATTGTGTGTCCACCGTTTGATGCCGGATGCATGCATGTGACCAGTTGTAGCGTCCGGCTTGTGATTCTACACGTCTAGGTTCAGACGGCGTATCATTCTGACATGTCTGTGCAGAGTTACTGCCAAAAAAGTGGTTTTGGGCCGGTTTTAGGACAGATCGTGTGCTGCCGCGTGTGACACCCGCTGTGCACCGCGAAAGGCACTTATGCCATGGACCTGTCATTTGTCATTTCTCTCTGCAAATGCTATTGAAGCATTCTGACACTTTGCCTTGTGTCTCCTAGCCAGACCCTTGTCGTTGTGTGCACGACTTGTGACTGTCGTCACCGTCTGACCAGGCACTGACGCCTAGTCGGCGGTTGTGTCATTAGGAAGCTTCCACGCATCTTCTCAAGTACACTACCTTGTACTGTGTGAAGTTTCCTCGATGAGCCCTGCCAGAGGACTGACAGAGTACGGGCGTCGTCCGCTTCTCATTAAAACTGGACCATACCAAATTAGTAACAAGCCTCACAGGCCAAAAAATAGTGCATTTTCCTGATTGGTTGGTAGATTCAGTCACAAGCCTCACAGAGGTGGAGGCCTAGGATGATGAGGGAGGGGTCTCACACCAAACCTCATTCTTGCTGTCAACTCAGTCATTACTCACTTCCAACTACAGTTTTGGTGCTAAGGTTTGAGTTTGAGCGTTTTCTCTCAGGGCTTAGACACTAAGTCTATGCGCACTAGGCCAGATACTTCAGACCACGTCTATGAGGTGGCATACAAGAATCTTGCACAGACTAACGCAACATCATTTCAAGCATGGTATCGAAGTCATAGCGTAATGGATGCAATAGAATGAGCAGTAGCAGCAGGGTACAGGTGCGAGTCAATGTTGGCGGACCTCCATACGCGCTAGTGCAAGGGAAAATCTACCGGATTGTTCCCAGGAGATTTAGCCATGCCTGGTGGTAGCTTCAAAATACTCCGGACACAAGGAAAATGCTACCAATTTTTTTTCTGCAGCATTGACGACAAGGCGGTGGTAGCGTAGGCAGTCACACGTCCAACACAACGAGACACAACGCCGATGGCAGAGCCGACACATGTGGCGACGGCACCGCCAAGCAACAAGGATGTGTTCCCGCTACTTCCCCATTGTTTTTACCACCTCCTCCTTTTTTTACCTGGCGGACCCTTCTTATCCGGTGTACACTTCGTGCCAGGTGTAGCCACTTTAGCAGCTATGGAATCAACCTCTCAAGACCGAGAAACCGGAGATCTTGGAAGAAAGAGAAAAAAGGAATTGGCCTCTTGCTTCCTCTTGCTCACTGCCTGCCATGCGGTAGTAGCAACAGCACCTGTAGCAAGGCAGCAACAGCAGCAGTAGCATTAGCAAAATCCAAGCAACAGCAGCAACAGCAGCAGAAGCGTGTAGTAGCTGCGTGGAACTTCGATCAGTGTGTAGTAGTAGCTACGATAGCGTACAACAGCATGGCATTAGCAGTCGCAGTAGCAGAAACAACAACACCAGCACAAATAGCAGCGGCAGTAATAGCAGCAAGAAAGGCAACAGCAGCAACAACCGTACCAGTAGCTTGAGGCAATCGCAATAGTAGCATGCAACAGTAGCGACAGGAAAAGCATCCCATGGCAGAAGAAGCATCAGGAGCATCAGCAACAATAGCAGCAGGTGTTGCGAAAGCTGTGCGAAAGATGCGTATGCTTTTGCAAAGTTTCGACAAGCTGCCAACCACCCACCAGAAGAAAAAAACTGGGGATATCAATCCAATTGTGAAGGGGGTACTCGGGAACTGGTAGTGTACTTTTGAAGAAAAAACTACAAAATGTCATGTTTTCTTTTTGAAACAACCTGTCCAGTAAACTAGTTGTTACATTTTTTACTGTCACTCAGTATCAAACATAGTACTAGTGGTAGCGTCCGCCACCTGCTACAATGGCTGGACACGGTACCGCTAATGTCACGCATTCCACCTCTGAATGCACGATGATGCCAAATGACCCAAATCGCCGCTCTTCAACAATGGGTTGATGACCTGTGAACACTCCTAGCCGCCTTGCTATCCATCCAGACAGCTATAGCCCAACCACCTCTTCGTGGTGAGCCTGGTCCCAGAGTCTATGCCGCGGCCCAAGCAATAGCCCAATAGTACCAGCAACAACAATGGCAGTCTGTCTCCAGTTTCATAGGATCTATAGGCACTGCAGCCACTACTCATCGCAGTTCTGAGGATTTTGAGACACCACCATCCTACCTTGAGGTTGGAGAGTTTGCGTACTAAGAGGTACTATTTTCCCTATGGACTCGCGGAAAGGGTCTTTGGCCCTACTACATCCTGAAATACGACTCCTCCACCCCTGATCAGTTGTTTGATGACGGCTGTGCAACTAGGGCCCTTGTCTTTGTCACAACAAAGAGTGATCACACTGACCTCGAGTCCTTCATTGGCGATCCTACTACAGGCACCGACCTTGATCCCTGTGAAGCCTGGAATACCCTCACCCATACCGTCCTTCTGGCCAGGCCGTCGGTAATCACCTTTTGAGGAGCTTCAGTGACCTCAAGATGGATGAACAAGAGTCCGGCACTGCCTATTGGCGCCGAATACAGGATCTTCTCCGTCAGCTTGGCAAGGCCGGCCCGCCTCCGCTAGCCGCTCTTCTCACCATCAAGAATGGCACAACTCCTGACTACGCGAAGATCCTCATCCACTTAAACCGTGTGATCTTGGAGGCGATGGCGTCCCAGGGAACTCTGATGTCCTGGTTTTCTTCCTGGTTCTTAGACTCAGAGGAGGCGACTCAAGACACTTGCCTGCATCGTAGAGACACACATACATTAGTAGCAGGCTGCTATGCCTCTCCTATGCCTTCGTTGACTGGGATCCCCGGTGCCGCCGGAGCCAAGCGTGTTGCTGGTCGCAACAAGAAAGGACGTAGGAACAAGGGAAGGGAAAGACCCAGCAGCCATCCGACAGCAGCTCCACCCGTATCAGCTCTCTTGTCTACCACAACTGTGGCCAGCCGGGTCATGGCTCGTACACATGCCCACTATCTACTAACGAGTCTCGTGTCGCCAACGCCATGCATCCCAAGCTTGAGCGGCATATTGGTACCGCTGCACCTACTTTCATCTCCCCTGTTGGTGCTTCCTCCAGTTCACCAGTAGCTGTCTTATCCACTGGCACTGGAGCAGTCATAACTACATCCCTGACTCCTTTCATGCCTTCTGTCAGACCTGTTGCTCCATGGAATCCGTATCCGGCGTGGTCACCTTCACTGTCGCAGCTCAACTACACCTTAGCTCCTCCCTCCGGCATGGCCACACCATAATACCTTTAGACTCCTGGGCCCTCTACTCGCGAGTGCAGGGTGGAGCAATTCATTGTGCACCACCTCGGCATCCCTCCTCGTCAGCCCCAGGGAAGTACGAGTTGTAGGTCTCCTATTCGGGAAGTCACAGACAGTTATAAGAGTGAGACTTCTCTGTGCAGTGATCCCCTTTTGGACAGTTGTTTTTCTAATTCCCTCTTGGATGATGTTGCCTGGCTTAATGATTGGCAGACATGCTTTGCATCACAATCTCATGCGTAGTGCCCGTTGCCTGCGTCATGTCAGGTCACTCAGTGCAACATGACTGCATTTGTCCGCGACCCTAATGGCACATGGATCATCAATTCCGGCATTATGTATCACATGAATTCTTTTTGTCAGGCGTTCAGTATGCTTGGCCTGGTTGGCAATATCCAGAGTGTTCGGACTGGGTCTGGTCAGGTACTTTCTGTTCACGGTGTTGGTGTTTTCCGTTTTCGGGGTCCGTATGACAACGTCTATGTCACTGATATGTTGTGTATGCCTGGCCTTGAGCTCAAAATTCTGTCCATCACTGCTCTCTGCCGCATGAGCATGGATGTTCTACACTCTCATGTCATTGGCACAGTCACTCTTCGTCCGTCTGGTGATGTGAAGTTCCGTGCAGAGTCTCATGATGACTTGTGGTACATTACTCGTTTGTCCCCTGTTTCCTCTCCTTTATCTTCGGACGGGACGCATGTGTTTTTCACGAGTACTCTGTTCCCATAGCATACTCACCTCCTTCACCATCACCTGTGGTACGTACAAAACTCTGCCATTCACATCATGCTTCGCACGCAACAAGCCCTTGGTCTCGATCTAACTACCTTTCAGTTGCCTTGTAAAACTAAATGCATCAATTGCGCCCAGGGCAAGATGCAAAGGTGATCTTATCTTGTCTCCTCTTCCTATGCCTCCCACCTATTTGAGCTGGTCCATTTTGACCTTATGGGTTCCTTACTAGTCGAGTCCGTTGCAGAGCGTGGTCGTTACATTCTCACACTCACCTACGACTACTCTTGCTTTCAATAAGTGATTTTCCTCTGGTAGAAAAGCAATGCAGTGGCTGCGATTTGTGAATGGCTTCTCACCGTAGAGAGTAAGTGTGGTCATCCCCTTTCTTGATTCCGTTCTGACCGTTCTGACCGAGGTGATGAGTTCATCAAGGAGGTAGATGCTTTCATCAGGAGTACTGGCATTAGACATGAGATGTCTGCTCCCTACACCCTGGAGAAAGATGATGTCTCTGAGCGCTAGAATGGCACCATGGTTGATGCGGTCGGCACTATGCGCATTGAGGCCGACCTATCTGAGGGCTTCTTCTTCGAGGCCATGACGTACATGACCCGGATTTGGAACAGAGTTCCCCATGGTCCCTTGGTATGGGCAACGCACAGATCTTTGTCTTGCACATGTCTAGGGTTACGTTGCCAGTGTCTAGCTCCTGGAAGACCAGCAGGATGGCAAGCTAGCTCCCCGTGGTCGACTCTGAACCTTTTTGGGGTGTCTTGTCATACGAAGGCTTGGAGGTTCTCGGATCCTATCAGGCATTGCATCATTAATTTGTGTGACGCTCTACTCTTTGAGGAGCTTTTTTCACGTGATCTCCCCTTCATTCGTGCCAGGAGCCTTTTGGGCCTATCGCCGCCATTGCATGGGGGAGATTCTACAAAAGTGCACGATGTCGCTCTCTGTTTGTCAGTGTCTACAGTCTCTGGTGCCACCGAGTCACCTACGCCTCCACGCACACCAGACATTCCCACCGTACCAGATTCCCTATCAAAGTCTGGTCCTCTGGGTGATGACCACGCAACTAAGTCAACCTCTTTGACCACGTACACCACTGACCACGCAATTGAGTCCACCTCTTTGGCCACCTACACCGTCGACTAGGTGATTGAGTCTACTTCCTCGGCTGCAAACACCGCCAACTAGGTGACTGAGTCCACGTCCTCGGCTCGGACTTCGCCACACAGGTCATAGATGTAGTCACTCCGGTTGCTGTCTCAGTTGACCAGTCAAGAAGTTTTCCTATGTAGATCACTCTAGTAGAGCGACTAGTCGTGCCCTTGCCTCCTTGAACCCAACAAATCCTCTCCTCTATTGTTGGTCAACATACTCATGCACTCCTGGTGGTGGTCTTCATCCACGCACCCCTGTACCTCCATCAGACGTGCATCTTGCCATCGTTCATCCACCTCCGGCTACAACACTCCATCTCATGCCCCCTTCTCACATTGTTGTGACTGGGAATCTAGGGACGGAGGTTTTGGGTTTAAACTACCCTTGCCATTGTCCTGGATCCACATTGTGTTATTCCCTGATTTCTCAGGAGCATTGACATGTTGTCTCTATCTCATTGTCGCTAGTTTGAGTAGGTCTTGGCACCGCTCATCTGTTGATAACCAAGCCGTTGCTACAGAGAGCCGATCCACAAAGTCTTCGTGAGGCCAGGGTCGCACCTGATGCTGCCAAGTGGGAGCTACTTGCAAGGAGGAACTGACTGCTATCGATGAGCATGCTGTGTACGAGCTGGTCCGCTTGCCCCCAGGACATAAAGCTATTGGATCCAAGTAGGCCTTCCGTCGCAACTGGAAGCTAGATGGCATGCTGGAAAAGTACAAAGCCCGGATAATCACCAAAGGCTATGCACAGGTACCAAGAGTAGACTTCTACCAGGTTTTTACGCGGGTTGGTCGTTTTACCACTAATCATGCGCTCTTTGTATGATCACACACCATGGCTGAGAACTCCACCGGATGGACGTCACCAATTCCTTCTTGCATGGCGCTCTTGACGGTGAGGAGCTCTACATGTCCAGCCCCCAGGTTTTCTAGATGGCACGGGTTGTGTTTGGCAACTACAAAAGGCCGTGTATGGCCTCAAACAGTTCCCCATGTGCTAGATCATTGAGATGAACCACACCTCATCGATCGGTGACTTGATGCGCAATACCACAGATCCGGCTCTCTTCTTCACCCAAGTGGGCACCAGCCTTGTCATCGCACCCGTCTATGTGTACTATCTGCTCATCGCATCCCCTGACCTCGCCGCATGCGAGCGAGTGAAGGATTCGCTACAGACCTTATACAAGATAAAAGATCTTGGACCTGCACAGGTGTTTCTTGGCATGGAGATCAAGCGCAACCGTGCCCATAGCATTATCTGTGTGCATCGGATATGTGCACACGTTGGCTAAGCGTTTTGTGGACCTCCTCTTGCCCACCTTACCCAATTCATCTACTCCCATGACCCCAGACAGCCAGATCTGGTCGTCTGGGGTCATGAGAGTTGACACGAAGAAAGGTAGTCTCATCCACAATCGCACCCAGTGTGTCAGCAACTACTGGCTCAGTGCTCTTAGTCTCCACACCTGTTGCACTTAGATGTAGCAATTTGCATGGTGTAATACATTGTCTCCACCTCACATCTTGGATTGACGTTTCGCCATGAGCCGTCTGTTGTTTTTGAGGGCTACACGGATAGTGACTGAGCTGCAAGCACAGATGGCAAGAGCCGCACTGGATGGATCTTTATTTTTGGCAGCACACGTATCTCGTGGCGTAGTGGCAAGCAAGGGTGAATGGTATGCAGCAGTGCAGAGGCAGAGTTCGTGGCATCGGGTGATGGTGCATGCGAGGGTGTGTGGCTCCATTGTCTGTTGTGTGAGTTTTGTCAGCATGAATCAACCATCGTACTGCATTGTGACAATGAGAGTGTCATCGCCATTGCAAAAAACGACGGCACTGATCACACATGTACAACGCACATCAATGTACTGTATCAATACGTGTACACTTTGCTACATGAGGGCAGCATCTGCATTGTGTGGATTGGAACTGTGCCTTAGCTGGCTGACTTCTTCATCAAGGCCGTGAAGCGAGTGTTGATGAAAAGGGCTGCTAGTTTGATTGGTCTACATTTGCATGTGCATTGTCTTGTATCTTTGAGCTCTCTTGCCTTGTTTTGCGAATGAGGGCATACATGTTTGCCCTCACTCTCTCTGTGTGACTTACTCAACTATGAGGATATGAGACCTTAGGGGAGCATGGCTTGTGTTGTACAATGTCGATGTATGACCTCTGTACGTGTATGTACACTGGTGACCACGGGTCATGGAGTTATGTTGTGATTTGCATGTGCACTGCCGCACTGATCTGTGCTATGACCTCTTGGTTGATGTACATGCTCCTGCGGATGACTGACTCTGTAAACGTTGACAAAGGCGGACACTGAGCGATTGAGAGGATGTCATACTGTTTTAAGAGACGTGGCTCCCGTCTCCTTGTGTGGAGTCTTCCACTTGGTAGCATTGCGCGCCAAGTTCCATCGATAGCAGCCACCTACGCTCATGCCACCCATAGTCATGGACAACTCCTCTTCGTAGCATAGGGTAGACAGAAATGCTAGGCAGCATGTTGGAGCAGTAGCGTTGTTGATGCAGCGTGCGGGCTTCCACGCTCGTTGCTTAAGTTTGCTGCCCCCTCAGTCTGCTGCTCTAGAGATTAAGCCTGGAAGCTCTGGGTTTGTTACTCTGAAGTGCGCGCGCCAGTGTGAGCGCCAGAAAGCAGCTCAAAACTGAAAGCAACTAATTAGGAATGAAGAATGAGCAACAATGGGAGATCCCTCCAAGTTCTAGCTCCCCTCCACTAGTTTAGAACTTGTTACTCAGCTAACCAGACAATAAGAAAATAGTCCTAGACCTGTTTTCTGGCAGGCAGGATTTTCTCGGTGAGCCCTGCCATACGCCCGACTACCCAAAACCCGGGCGTCGTCCGTTTTGCCTGAAAACTGGACCATACCATGATACCAACGTTGTGAACGCAATCGTGCGATCAGAATCAGCTAGAAAAACAGCAGCAAAGAGTTACGGCTGCCCGAACCCACGCAGTGCCTACGACAGTCAGCGATGCCCAACAGGGCCACACAGCAAGAGACATGGACCCTAGGCACAGCATGATGCTGCAGACGCAATGCCACAACCAGAAATAGCACTGGGTGCATGTAGACAGCATGTGTAGTGGCAGTGAACGCCGGCGGCCCGACTGCCGAGGAGGCCTGCCGATGGAGCTGAGCGCGTCGCCGGAGGGAGGAGGCTCCAGCAAACCGTGAGTGGGCCTCAGCGTGCGTCGGCTCCACCAAGCGACACTCCAGCAGTGTCAAGTCTCACCGTGAGTCATCTGCACGCCGATGTACACAAGCAGAGAGGACACAACATAGTACAATGAGAGATGCACAAAAACCAACACTCCCCCATGACTCACAGGCATAGTGCACATGTGCGGGCACAGACAAAGTCAACAACCAGAATCCTTGAGGCCACGGAGAGACGCAGGCAAGGGCAAAGAGAGTCACTCACGGATGCACGCCGGCCCAACTCACAGCCTTCTTGAACGAGTCGCGCTTTAGTGCCTTGGTCAAGAACTCAGCCAGCTGCCATGGTGTCTCAACCCACATGATGCTAATGCTGCTGTCATGCAGCAACGAACGCACATAGTGATACTCAACGTTGATTTGCTTTGTGTGTAGGTGATGCATGCCGTCATTGTTGGCGATGGCCATGACACTCTTGTTCTCACAATGCAACGTGATGGATGCGACAGACTGACGCAACTCGGAGAGCGAACGACGCAACCACACATTCTCACACGCGCCTGAGCCAAGGGCAATGTACTCAGCCTCAGCAGTGATGCGTGCAATTCACCCCTGCGTTCCACTGCGCCAGAACAGAGCTCTGCCGCAAATTAAAAAGATCTAGCATGTGCAACTCTTACCGTCCAGATTGCCGGCCCAATCACTGTCAGTGTAGCCTACCGCGACAACAGACGGCTGGCGGCGAAACATGAGACCTCGCCAAGGAGTCGAGACGACATAGCGCAGTATTCGGATTGCGGCCTCGAAGTGGAGGTGACTCGGCTCCTGAGAGAACTCGGCTAGGAGGTTGATGACGAATGCGATGTCTGGGCGTGTCGTCGTCGTTAGGAACATCAGTGACCCGATGACCCGCAGGTACGTGGTCACGTCAACTGGCTCTCCCACAACAGCTGGGTCAAGACTCTTAAGCTTCACCTGGCCATCAGGTGACATGGGTGAGGATGCGCTCGGCACGAGTGGCAGGTCCTCCGCAAAGCGAGTGGACATAATCTGCACATAGGTAGCCTGGTGGATGTGCAGAACGCCGTGGGAGCGATCATGCTCGAGCTTCATGCCCAGGAAGACTCGGGCACATCCGAGATCCTTCATCTAGTAGGCGGTGTACAGCAAGTCCTTGATACGCTGGATGGCAACCGTGTCTGGCGACACGATGAGGAGATCGTCGGCGTAAACCAAAACACCAACAAAAGTCTGACCTCGCGGACATACAAATAGTGCGGGGTCAGCGGTGCTTCGCTGGAGCACGCCGCGAAGGAGCGAACTACTGATCTCCTGGTTCGAGCACCGAGGCGATTGCTTGAGGCCATAGAGGGCCTTCCGCAGCCGCCAGACTCTCCCAGTGCCATCATCGAATCCTAGGAGTTGCACCATGTAGAGCTCCTCACTTTCAAGTGAGCCATGGAGAAAAGTGTTGCTCACGTCCATCTGATGCAGCTCCCACCCATACTGGGCAACCAGGTTGAAGACCGTTCCGCTAGTGGAGAACCTGCCAACTGGGGCAAAGATCTGGTCCTAATCGGCCCCAGGGATCTGGGTAAACCCCTTAGCTTTGAGGCGGGCCTTGTACTTGTCCAAGGACCTGTCGGGTTTCCACTTGCGCCGAAAGACCCACTTGGCGCCGATGGCCTTCTGACCTGGAGGAAGGTCGACGAGGTCGTACACGTGGTGCTGTCGGATGGGAGCGAGTTCATCAGTGCAGGCAACGTCATAGTGTACTGCCTCAAGAGAGGCTCGTGCCTCACACAGGGTGGCTGGGTCCTCCTGGCGTGCAGTGGAGCGGACCGAGAGAGCGTGTGCATCTCGGGCTCCAGGTGGGATGCGCGCGAGTGCAGCCACGACAACGTGCCGATGCTTGCGATGAAGCATGGCGTAGCTGAGTGCGGAGCTCGGGTGAAGGTCTGCAATGATGGCCGAGGTGGTCTGGCTGAGGGCCTTGGTACCAGGATCCCCACTCACAACCGTGGGAGTGGAGGAGATACGTGGAGCCACAATGGGCCGAGGGGCCAGCGGATGCAACCGAGGCTGCTGGCCCGGAAGGGCCAACGGATGCAACCAGGGCTTTCGGCTTGAAGGGGCTCGTGTATGCGACTGGGGTTGCCGACCCTGAGAGGCCAGTAGACGCTACCGGTGCTCCCGGCCCGGAGGGGCCAGTGGACGCGACTTGGGCTGCCGGCCCGGAGGGGCTAGTGGATGCAACTAAGGCTACCGGCCCAGAGGGGCCAGTAGACGCAACTGGAGCTGCTGTCCCGGAGGGGCCAGTTAACATGACTGGGGCTACCGGCTCAGAGGGACCAATGGACGCGACAGGGGCTACTAGCCGGGATGGGTCAGTGGACGCGACTTGGGCTGCTGGCCCGCAGGGGCTAGTGGACGCGACTAGGGCTGCCGGCCTGGAGGGGCCAATGGACGAAACTGGGGCTGCTGGCTCGGAGGGGCCACTGGATGCGACTAGGGCTGCCGGCCCGGAGGGGCCAATGGACGCGACTGGGACAGCTGACCCGGAGGGGCCAGTGGACGCGACTTGGGCTGCAGGCCCGGAGGGGTTGAGGGATGTGTCACCCAGAAGAGACAAGACGGAGGACGGACTCACCACTCCCCCACGCGACGGGATAGACACAAACGAGCCAGAGTAAATGAGGTCGTGGGGAAAGAGGTCCTCGAAGAAGAGGGCATCGCGGGACTCGACAATGCAGTGCTAGGATGGATCCCAGAAGCTTTAGGCCTTAGACTAACGAGAGACACCGTTGAAGGTGCAGGGACGTCCGCGGGGGGCAAGCTTGCCGCCCTACTGCGGGGCGTGCAGCCACACAATAGCCACGTAGTCCCAATCGCGAGTCGGGCGGAGGTCAGCGCGCTGACCACACCAATGCTAGTACAGCGTGGACTAGCGGGGAAGGGGTCTGTGGAAAATCCGGTTCCATAACCATGTCATGTAGGCCATGGCTTTAAAAGAAAAGCCATCGGAGAGACCAGACTCGATCCGCATGGTGCGGACGGCATCGGCCATGGTACGGTTCCACCGCCCGAAGACACCGTTTTGGGCGGGTGTGTAGGGCACACACGTCTCATGGTGGATACCGCGGGACGCAAGAAAGGTCGTGGTCTCACCTATGTACTCACCACCGCGATTGGAACGAAAGCGGCAAAGAGAGCAACCACATCCGCGCTCCGCAAGGACAAGCCAGTCCTCAATGGCGCCGGCGACATCGCTCTTCTGCCGAAGGCAGAAGACCTAGCGGTAGTGAGAATAGTCGTCAGTGAGGGTGAGGACATAGCGACCATGCTCTCCGACGGACTCAGTGGGGAGCGGGCCCATGACGTCAGAATGGACCAGGTCGAGAGGGGCGGATGCACTGGAGGAAGACAAAGGGTATGTAGACCGGTGCATCTTGCCCTGAGCATAATCAATGCACTCTGTGGGGCACGGGAGAGGGAAAGTCTCCCGGTCAAGGCCCTTGGCTGGTTGGGTGCGGAGCATGCTATTCATGGCAGTAGAGTGGACGTGGCAAAGGCGGCGGTGGAAGAGGTGAGTGTAGTAAGGAGAGAGCGTGCTGATGACAAATACATGGCTTGTGGCGACCGACGGGGAGGAGACTGAAGGAGAGGAGGACAGACAAGGTACATGCCACAAGTTGCCACGGGCGGTGGCGTGTAGGACGACAAGACCAAACAGACGCAACGACACAATACCAAGACCATGAGAGTGCACATCGTCCATGCTCATGCAGTCAAGGGTAGTGACGGACAGGAGGCTGAGCTCGAGACCTGGGACGAAGAGGACATCGGTCAGAACGACATCACTAGCAGGACCACGCAAAGAACGACACCAACACCGCGGACAGGCAACACTTGTCCGAAGCCCGTCCAAAACAACGGAGACATCGCCAACAGGACCGAGCATGCTAAAGGCCTCACGGGAGGCCGTCATGTGATACGTGGCCTTGGAGTCAATGATTCAGGTCTCAGCAAGGTCCTGGACCGGGGTCGCCAGATCGCTAACGGTCACATGGCAGCAAGCAAGAGACGCAGACGCGGTGGAAGGGGGCGCAAAATGGGACTGCCAATCATCTAGCTACGCAAGGTTGTCATGGAAGGGGGTAGAGGGGACCACGGGTAACGACGAGACAGACGAGGAAACGGGATATGACTGTAGCTCAGTCTCTGTCATGCAGGACTGGGCATGAGAGTAGGAAGTGACGCAACTCGCACTTCCCTGGAGGGGAGGGCGAGGCAGGCCGAGCTGGAGCGGGATGAACTGCTCCAGCTGACGCTCACGGGAGGACGGCCCGGGAGTGTAGACCGAGTGCGGAGTGACGGCATCGGAGCCCGGGTAGGAGGAAGATTGTTCCGGTGAAAGGAACGGAGCCGCCGACGGTTGCGGATGGTTCTGTTGCGACGCGGATGTCTGCTGGACTGGACGAGCTGTCGGAGTGGCAGAGCTGTTGGACGAGGCCGAGGCATCAGGGCCGGTGGCAGCTACGGCGGCAGAGGTGAGACAGCGCTCTTGCTGGCGACGCATGGTGGCAATGACGCATGCCTCGTCCGTCGTGAGGGTGCACATGTATCACCCGTGCCCGGGCTGGCCACAATTGTGGCAGACCAAGCCACCGCCGTTGGACCCGGTCGATGGCTGATGTTGTTGCTGCGGCGGACCCTTGCCTTTCTTGTTCTGGCACTTCTTCTTCCCGTAAGACGATAGGGTAGCTGCGGCGGAGGAAGCGACGGCCACGAAGGCGATAGCAGGGGAGGCGACGGCAGGGGAGGCGACGGCAGGGGAGGCGAGAGCCTCTGTGCGCTAGAGTCGGCACTCTAGACGAGCTTCCTTAATCCGGAGGAAGAGCTCGTATGCCCAAGGCATGAGGGTGCCCTGGGCCGCCATGACAAAGAGGACATTCTGGGAGTATTGGAGGAAGAGGTCCGCGTATGTGTCGGTGGCGCTGCGCTTGATGGTGAGGAGCTAGGCCAAAGGGCGTGGGACAAAGGTGCCAAGACGACATAGAATGTCCTCCGCCCGCTGCCAGTAGACGGTGACCGTCTCAGTTTCCCCCTTGTGCAGGGAGTTGAACTCCTACAGCAGACGGTTGGTCTCAGCCTCGCTGGACGAGCGATGGGGACGAGTAAGGACGTGCCACGCGACTTCAGGGTCTGGGGTGACGCCAACGGTGAAGTCGCTGAGGAAAGGCTCTGGGTCCAGGCGTGAAGCCGGAGGGGCGACAGGGACGAGGGCACGTGCGGCGCAACCAACGCCATAGAACTGGCCGGCCTGGGTGGGGTCATACGGGAGGGTGTAGTATGCCGACAGGCCCTCACCCTGCGCCCAAATCCGGAAGCTCAGCTCCTGGCTCCGGAACTGCTCGCCAGCCTGAAGCGGCAGAGGCGGCGTCTCAAAATCCTGCCTGCGGCCGGCACCCAGAGTGGGGCCAAGAACGGAGCGTGACCTCCTAGCGTAGCAGTAGACTGAGCGCCAGCGCCAGTCTACTGCTACGCTAGGTAATGCGTGGCGGCAAACACAGCTTCCACGCTCGTTGCTTAAGTTTGCTACCCCCTCAGTCTGCTGCTCTAGAGACTAAGTGTGGAAGTATGGGTTTGTTACTCAAAAGTGTGCGTGCCAGTGTTAGCGCCAGAAAGCAGCTAGAAACTGAAAGTAACTGATTAGGAATGAAGAATGAGGAACAATGGGAGACCCCTCTAAGTTCTAGATCCCCCCCACTACTGTAGAACTTGTTAGTCAGCTAGCAAGCCAATGAGAAAATAGTCCTAGACCTATTTTCTCACAAGCGGGGTTTTCTCGGTAAGCGGTGCCAGACGCCTCACAGCCCAAAACCCGGGCATCGTCCGTTTTGCCTGAAAGCTGTACCATGCCATACTACCGACGGTGCAAACGCAGTCGTGCGGTCAGAATCAACTAGAAAAATAGAAGCAAAGAGTTACGATTGCCCGAACCCAGGCAGTGCCTACGACAGTCAATGATGCCCAACAGGGCCACACAGCAAGAGACATGGACCCTAGGCACAGCATGATGCTGCAGACGCAATGCCTCAACCAAAAACAGTGATGGGTGCATGTAGATAGCATCTGCAGTGGCAGTGACCGTCGGCGGCCCGACCACTGAGGAGGCCTGCCGATAGAGCTGAGCGCGTCGCCGGAGGGAGGAGGCTCCAGGGAAGTGTGAATGGGCCTCAGCGTGCGTCGGCTCCACGGAGCGACACTCCAACAGCATCGAGTCTCACCGTGAGTCATCTGCACGCCGATGTACACAAGCCGGGAGGACACAACAGAGTACAACGAGAGATGCACAAAAACCAACAAGGGTCTGCATAGGCTTATGCAGCCATAACTCTCGTATGTGGGTTTCTAGCTAATTCTGGCTCCACGAATGCATTCACAATGTGCATGCTTTGGTATGATCCAGTTTTCAAGAAAAACAGATGACGCATTGGCTCAGAGTTGTCAGTCCTCTGGCAAGGCTCGCTGAGAAAACCCCGCGAGATTGAATATAGTGGATTTTCCTGCTTTGTTGGTAGACATAGTTGAGAAAGTGCGTAGAAGCTTCCTAGCAACACGGCCGCTAACCGGACGTCAGTGCCTAGTCAGACGGTGACGACAGCCACAGGTCGTACACACAACGGCAAGGGTTTGGCTAGGAGACACAAGTCAAAGTGTCAGAATGCTTCAATATAGCATATGCAGAGAGAGATGACAACTGAGAGGTCCAGGGCATAAATACCTGCCGCGGCGCACGGCGGGTGTCCCACGCGGCAGTCCAAGAGCTGTCCTAAAACCGGCCCAAAACCACTGTTTTGGCCGTAACTCTACGCACACATGTCAGAATCCTACGCCGTCTAAACCTAGACGTGCAGAATCAAAAGACGGACGCAGCGACTGGTCACATGCATGCATCCATCAACTGACAGCGAGCATACAATGCAAAAACATGCAAATGGACCTCATGCCCAGTCCGCCGAAAGGCACCTACAAAACATAGAAGGCACAGCAAGGAGTCCCGGTGACATCTGGGGCTCTGGAACAGTGGTCGCTTAGCTCCAGACGGGTAGTCCGCCGCCTGTCATTGCGCCAGTGTCACCAGGGCCGCCTGCCTCAGGGATCTGCACGAGTATGGACACGGCCGAGTGGTTACAGTAAACTGTACAGGAACAGCACAAAGCACAACACTCCCCCATGACCCGATGGTACGCATGTCCATACGCGTTCAGCACTGGTACAACCACATAGTGAGTGACACAGACAGATGAGACGGCAACGTACATCCCACACTCAACCACTGTCACGCACAGGACGAAGCCCAACAGAACAAATGGCCACCAGGAACTTTCCGCGTGCAAGTGCCTTTGTCAAGAAATCAGCTCGCTACAAGTCAGTGCCAACCCACATGATGGAGATCACGCGTCGCTCCACCAGATCACGAACGAAGTGATGCTCAACCGCAATGTGCTTTGTGCGAGCATGAAAAACACCATAGTTCTCCGCAATGGCGAAAGCACTCTGGTTGTCGCAACGCAGCACAATGGCGGGTACTGACTGCCCAAGCTCAAGAAACAAGCGCTACAGCCAAACTGCCTCAGCAGCCCCTGCCCCCAAAGCCACATACTCTGCCTCCGACGAGCTACGTGCGATGCAGCCTTGCTTCCCGCTTCGCCATGACAAAGCGGTACCACCGAGCAGGAACACGTAGCCGGTGCGACTGCGCCCGTCGGGACTCCAAGCCCAGTCGCTGTCAGTGTAGCCGTCAAGGACCACCGAACACTGCCGACGAAAGCAGAGTCCGAGATACGGCGTGGAAACCACGTACCGTACCACTCGCACAGCCGCATGAAGAGCTCTCGCACGTGGAGCCTGCGAGAACTGAGCGAGGAGGTTGACGGCGAACGCGATGTCGGGACGCGTGGTCGTGGCCAGGTACATCAGAGATCCGATCAGACGGAGGTACAAGGTCACGTCCACTGTCTCCCCCAGCTGTGTAGGGTCATCCACCTTCAGGGCATCTTGCCCATCAGGTGTGAGTGGTGTGGAAGCAGTGGGCACTGCACCAAGGAGATCGCTAAAGCGCTCCCCCACGACTCGTGCATATCGGGCCTGATGCAGCAGCAGTGTCCGATGTCTGCGATCACGTACGATCTCCATACCGAGAAACACCGATGCAGGACCGAGGTCCTTCATCCTGTAGGCGGTCTGCAGGACAGCCTTGGCCTCCTTCACGGCCTCCAGCGACGGAGACGCGATGAGAAGGTCATCAACATAGACCAGGATGGCGGTGAACCGCTCGGGTGTCGGTAGGATGAAGAGCGAGGGGTCTGCCTTGCTCTGTATGTATCCTGCGCGAGTCAAGGTGCCAGTGATCTCCCGGTCCAACACTGTGGAGATTGTTTGAGGCCGTACAAGGACTTGCGCAAGCGCCAGACCTTGTCATCGTCCTCAAAGCCTGGTGGCTGAGCCACGTAGATCTCCTCATCCAAAGAGCCATGGAGGAACACGTTGTTCACATCCATCTGGTGTAGTTCCCAGTCATGCTGAGCTACTACACCGAACAGGGCTCGAGCTAAGGTCATGCGGCCGACAGGGGCAAAGGTGTCACTGTAATCAACTCCCTCAATCTGAGAGAACCCCTTCACGGCCAAGCGGGCCTTGTAGCGTTCCAGTGAGCCATCCGGCTTCACTTTCTTGCGAAAGACCCACTTGACCTTAATCGCCTTCCTCCCAGGAGGAAGGTCGACCAGCTCGTAGACTCCGTGCTCTGGGATAGCGCGAAGCTCATCCTCGCAAGCAGCTCACCAGGCATCAGCATCCTTCGATGAGAAAGCCTCCCTCAATGTGCTCGGGTCTAGCGCCATAGAGGGGGAACTCTGCGTGGCAAGTGGACACGCCTCAGTGCCTGGCCTGACGGCCACGAGATCAGCTGCTGTATCACAGGCGATATGGAACTTGCGAGTGACCAGGTTGTGTCCTATGGGGCACGCTGGGTGTACCTCTGAAAGCTCAGTGCGGACACTCAGGCCTAAGGCCTTTGTGCCTGGATCACCGCTCGCGATGCTGCGAGAGGAACGTCTGGGTCCGGAACCCGACGCTCGCTGAGCTCCAGAATCCAGTGGTCGAAGGCGACCATCGGGCTCACATGAGTAACCGGAGGTCGAGGGGCACATCTCAGGCTCAGGAACAGGTACGACCGCAGGGACAGGTACGACCACAGTTGGTGAGGGCTGAGACGAGGCAGTCGGAGATGCCGTGCGCGGAGATGCGTGTGTGGGGGACACTGAGCTGGGGATGACAGCGGGCAAGGCTGGCCCGGACACTGAGACAGGAGTGTCAGCCGACGTAGAGGCAGGAGTGGGCTGGGCTGGGTCAGACGCCGGAACAGGGGTGCCAGTGGACACAGATGGTGATGCAGGAGGAGGCATGGGAGCAGCGGTACCTGTGGGGTGCGAAGCAGGCTGGACAGGCGGGATCTTTGGACCAACGGCAATGATAGCCGGATCATCAAGTGCTGGAGATCGAGAGGGGACTCGAGCGGACACATCAGCCTGGCGAGAAATGGTCGCTGGCGAAGAGGTCTCCCCCATCCACCGAGGACCCTCACAGGAAGGAACATGAGCTGCAGAGAGCGCTGTGATCGAAGTCAGATCACGGTATGTGAGTGACTCAAGAAACAACGCGTCACGGGACTCAATGACACCACGGCGAGTGGGGTCCCAAAAGCGCCAGGCCTTCGACCGCGGGGAGATGCCAATGAAGGCATACAAGCGACCCCGAGGGCAGACCTTGGACCCCTGCTGGTCCTCGGTGTACCATACGGAGGCCAGGGATCCCAAGACGCGTGCGAGACGAAGATCGGCACGGTGGCCAAACCAGAGCTCGTACGGTGTAACATGATCCAGAAGCGGACCATGCGGGAGGCGGTTCCAGACCCAAGTCATGTAGGCAAAGCCCTCGAATGCGAAGGACTCCGGGAGACCGCACTCAGACCGCATGGCGCGGACCGCATCCTCCATGGTGCGGTTCCAGCGCTCAGATACACCGTTCTGCTGTGGGGTAGCAGAAGCGGAGACCTGGTGAAAAACACCGTGCTCAGCAAAGAAGGAGTCCATCTCGCCGAGGAACTCGTCGCCGTGATCCAAGCGAAAGGTATGTAGCGTGTGGCGAGACTAATGCTCAGCCATCACGAGCCAGAGCTGAACTGCAAGGGCGGCGTCGCTCTTCTGACGCAGACTGTAGACCCACCGCATCCGGGTGAAGTCATCAGTCAGCGTCAGAACATACCGGCCCCTCTCGGACAGGGACTCGACCGGGAGAGGACCGAGCAGGTCCGAGTGGACCAGCTCGAGGGGCCTCAGCGCTCGGGAACGCAAATCAGGGTAAGTGCACCGGTGCATCTTACCCTGAGCGCAAAAAAGACAGTCGGTCTTGGGTGGCTTCTCGAAAGAAGCCACGTCAAGACCAAGAGCGGGCAATGTCCGGATGAGCTTTGACACAGTGTCGGAGCCCACGTGACACAGACGTCGGTGAAGCAACCGCTGGTGTTACGAGGATAGAACACCAGTGACAAAAACACAACCAGAGGAGGAGGGAGAGCAAGGGGAGGAGGGCCGAGCAATGCGGTACAAATCATCTACGACTGAAGCACGCAGGACAATGCTACGGGTGTCAAGAGCAGTCACAATCGCTGGATCAGCGGTATGCTCAACGGAGAGACCCATCAGAGTGCAGGCACTCACAGACAGCAGACTGAGCTTAAGGTCAGGCACAAACAGCACGTCAGAGAGATACAGGGGACCAGACGGACCATCAAAGCATACAACCCCAACACCGTGAACCGGTAAGGACTGACCAGATTCTGTACGAACAGAACGGACAGTCGTGACAGGACCAACTACCACAAAGTCACTACGACGACACGTCATGTGGTGCGTGGCACCGGAATCGATGATCCAAGTGCCACCGGAGTCACGACTGGTGGACGTCACTGTACAACGAGCAATAGAACACTCGGCATCAGAGGCACACTGAGCCGTCAGTGGGAAGGAACGACGTACATCACGAAGGTGAGACTCATGAATCCAGTCAGTGCAGTCAGGCCCATCATCATCACATGCGGACTGTGCTCCCTCGCACGTGTCATCATGAGTCACGAGGATGGACGAACAAGCAGTCTGTGACCCACTCGACGATGACAACACACTCGCACCTCCCTGAAAGCGAAGCGCCAGAAGATGACGAAGCACGGCGATGGTGCGGTCACGTGGGTCTGGATCATTGCTGCTCGCCGGTGAGGATGCAGGAACAGTTGCAGTCGTAGTCGCCGCGCGTCCAGAGGAGTGTGCGGTCGACGTGCCGGACGTGGTGCGAGCAGCATAGGCAGCCTGAAGTCCGCGAGTGATGCGCTCCCAGTCGAGCGGCTGCTGGCACTCGGTGTAGCGATGGGCACCTCCACAGTTGTAGCAGTGCACGGAACGGCCACTGCTACCACTGGATGACGACTGCTGCTGACCCGATCCGCGCTTCCTATTCTTCTTCTTCCCCTGGGCAGCTGCTGCAATGCCCTGCGTCTGCGTGGGTGTGGACGGGGTCGAAGAGGAGGAAGATGAGGTCGTGATGGAGGAAGGTGAGGGTGACTGCAGGAGGGAAGATGGTGGTGAGGCGAGGACTGCTGCAGCGAGGGAAGTCTCCTGATGTGCTACTGCTGCCTCGCAGGCCGATGTCACCTGGAGGAAAAGCTGATGGGCCCAAGGGAGCAGCTGCAGGGTGGCTGAGAAAGGCTCGAGAGCAGCGTCGCTGTACCGTGTGAATATGTCGGTATATTCCAGGCGAACTCCGAGCATGATCGTCCGAAGCGCCCACAGCTGTGTGCCCCCTGAGGTCCCCAGGCGCGTGTAGATACGCATGGCGCGTCGCCAGTAATCCGCTGCAGGCTCCGCTGGTCCCT
>SZWC01009652.1:0-47297 GCA_023375785.1 Penium margaritaceum
CACCCACATGACTATTGCATGATTTCTTCATGACTTCTGTGATGCGGTAGATGCTAGGGCCCGTACACTCTCACTGCCGTGCCCTGCATCGTATTCTCTTGTTTTGCATGTGATGGGGGAGCTGCATCTTCCCGGGTGCTGATCCTTAAGGGGCCACCGTGCCGGTCTTGGCCGTGCATCAGTGAGTAGCCGCCCTCGGTTAATTCCGAGTGGTCGGGCTCGACCCCCGGGTGGCGGCACTCACTCACCCGAGCTCATTGCTCGTGGTGGGTGAGCGCTCACCGGTCCTAGTCTCGCTCGCTCCCCCCAACACTCACTTGTCTTGGTGTGAGCTCTAACTTTGCAAACAAGTTGCCGCATCCATGGCGCGTCTCCCACATTGGTGCTTGTTGCGTAACCTTGCTTCCTCACACCCGGATAAGCTAGGCTAGCAACTCCTTAGCAACTTCAGTACCCACTTTGATGGTACATGGTAGAGGAGGGCGTGATGACACGACGGGCCTCCGAAGTGTCTCGAGACTTCTTCAGCATCTACGACAGCACCAGCAGACGCGGTCGATGCGTTCCGGGAGCCCTGTGGGCTCCTTGGGAGCTAGGAGAGTTTTCTCGGTGGGTTGAGACCCGCGCACCTGATGGACTGTACCGGTGGGACTGTTGGTTTTTTCGCATCTCTCATTGTGCTCTGTTGTGTCCTCCCGGCTTGTGTACATCGGCGTGCAGATGACTGACGGCGAGACTCGACGCTGATGGAGTGTCGTCCGGTGGAGCCGACGCACGCTGAGGTCTTCTCGCTGTTCGCTGGAGCCTCCTCTCTCCGGCGACGCGCTCAGCTCCATCGGCAGGCCTCCTCGGCGGTCGTGCTGCCGGCGGTCATTGACACCGCAGTTGCTGCTTGCATGCGTCCAGCGCGTCCCATCGCGTCTGCATCGTCATGCACTGCCTAGGGTCCCAGTTGCATGTTGCATGGCCCTGTTTGGCAGCATAAACCATNAGAACTTGGAGGGGTCTCCCATTGTTGTTCATTCTTCATTCCTAATCAGTCATTATCAGTTTTCAGCTGCTTTCTGGCGCTAACTCTGGCGCGCGCGTTTCTGAGTAACAAAACCCAGAGCTTCCAGACTTAGACTCTAGAGCAGCAGACTGAGGGGGCAGCTGACTTAAGCAACGAGCGTGGAAGCCCGCACGCTGCATCAACAACGCTGCTGCCCCAACCTGCTGCATAGTTTCCTTTTTGGTATCAGAGCCAGAGCGTAGCAGCAGCAGCAGAAGACTGGCGAACAGGTGCCAGACAACGCCGGTGGACCTCCCATACGCGCCAGTGCAGGGGAAATGCTGCCGGATTTTTTCCGACAGCATTGACCCTCCTGGTGGCGGCGTCAGAATTTTTCCCACGGCCACTGGGCCAAGGGAAATGCTGCCGAAAGTTTTTCAACAGCACTGACCCCCACGCGTGACGCGAGGAGGTGAGCGGCAGGCGGCGGCTGACATCTGTGGGCGACGACGCACGCGGCAACGTCACCCAGGTGCAGTGATTGGCACCACCAGCAGCACCAGGCAGAAGCAGCAGCTCGCAGCAGCCCGCAACAGCAGCAGCTCGCAGCAGCAGCAGCAGCAGCTCGTAGCAGTAGCAGCAGCAGCCCGCAGCAGCAGCAGCTCGCAGCAACAGCAACAGCAGCGGCGTGCAGCAGCAGCAACAGCCGGCTGCAGCAGCTCGCAGCAGCAGCAGGCAGCAGCCGCAGCACGCAGCAGCTGCAGCAGCAGCGGGCTGCAGCAGCTGCTGCAGCGAGCTGCAGCAGCCAACAGCTGCAGCAGCAGCAGCAGCAGCAGCGAGCAGTAGCTGCCAGCCGCGGCTGCTGTTGCCCGCTGCTCGCAGCGAGCGAGCAGCGAGTAGCAGCTCGCTGCTGCCTACGAGCAGCAGCTCGCTGCTGCTGGGCGAGCAGCAGCCTGCTGCTCGCAGCAGACAGCGGGCTGCTGCCCGCTGGTGATAAGAAAAAGAAGAAAGAAAGAAAAAAAAAGACAGCAAAAAAAATCCCCCACCCCCGCAGCTCGCTGCAGCAGCATGTAGCTACAACGAGCAGCTGCTGCAGCACGCAGCAGCTGCAACAGCAGCAACGAGCTACAGCAGCTCACTGCTGTAGCAGCAGCAGCAGTCACAGCAGCTGTTGCAGCTCGCAGCACGAGCAGCAGCAGCTACAGCACCCGCAGCAGCAGCAAGAGCAGCAGCAGCAGTAGCAGCAGCAACACACAGCTGCAGCAGCAGCAGCAGCAGCAGCAACAGCAGCAGCAAATGCAACAACAGCAGCAGCAGCAGCAGCAAACAGCTGCAGTAGCAGTAGGAGCAACAGCAGCAGCAGCAACACCAGTAGCAGTAGCTGCAGCAGCATCTGCAGCATCATCAGCTCCAACAACAGCAGCGGCGGCCCCAACACTTGCCGCTACTGATGTCAGCACCCCTCTGCTGACGTCACTACTGACGTCATCAACAGAGAAAGGAAAAAAAAAAGAGGGGAGGCCGGGGGAGAAAACAGTGGCACTGCACACACGCAGTTCCCTTTGCTGACGTCAGCCATCCTCGGCTAACGTCACTGCTGACATCAGTAGCACAGAAGAAAGAGAAAAAAAAAACAAAAGGGGACGAGAGGCATCTTTAACCACTATGACCAACAGCCCCTCTGACGCGGGGTCCTCCTCCGTTGGGGGAGGGACCCCTAGCCCCCCTTTTGTGCAGCAGCTGCAGCAGCTGCAGCAGCAGTAGCAGCAGCAGCCGCAGCAGCAGCAGTAGCAGCAGTAGCAGCAGCAGCAGCAGTAGCAGCAGCAGCAGCAGCAACAGCAGCCGCAGCAGCAGCAGCAGCAGCAACAGCAGCAGCAGTTGCCCTCTGGCATCGACAGTGGCATCCCTGACCCACTCGCCGCTCTTCAGCTGCAGCTCGCCGCCTTGATGCAGAGGCAGCAGCAGCAGCAGCAACTGCAGCAGAAGATGTCCTCTGGCATCGGCGGCGGCGTCCCTGACCCCCTCGCCGCTCTTCAGCTACAGCTCACCGCCTTGACGCAGCAGCTTGCGGCGCTGCAGCCATCAGCTTCCCACACTGCTACCGGTACGCTGCCATCCTTCCTCCCTCCAGGGCACACCAGCCCAGCTGTGTCCGCTACCACGCACTACCTAGCGCAGCAGCAGACTCAGCGCGAGCGGCAGATGGTGACCTCCGTCCTTGGCCCCACTTTGGGCGCCGGCCGCAGGCAGAAGGACTTTGAGACACCGCCGCCGCCGCTTAAGGCTGGCGAGCAGTTCCGGAGCTGGGAGCTCAGCTTCCGGATCTGGGTGCAAGGGGAGGGCCTATGGGTGTACTACACCCATCCCTATGGCTCCACCCAGGCCGACCAGCTGTATGACGCTGGTCGCGCCGTCCGTGCCCTCGTCCCAGTCGCCCCTCCGGCTTCCCGCCTGGCACTGGAGCCTTTCCTCGGCGACTTCACCACTGGCGCCACACCGGACCGTGCATCCGCATGGCACATCCTCACTCAGCCTCATCGTCTGTCTAGCGACGCTGAGATCAGCCGTCTGCTCCGAGAGTTCAACTCCATGCGCATGGGGGAGACTGAGACGGTCACTGCCTACTGGCAGCGGGCGGAGGACATCCTGCGTCGTCTCGGCACAGCCGCTCCACCCCCTCTGTCCGCGCTCCTCACTATCAAGCGCGGCGCCACCAGCGCGTACGCGGACGTCTTCGTCCACTACCCCCAGGACGTCCTCTCCACCATGGCGACCCAGGGCACCCTCATGCCCTGGGCATACGAGCTTTTCCTCCGCATTGAGGAAGCTCGCCAGGAGTCCGAACTCCATCGCACGGAGGCTCTCGCCTCCGTGGCCATCGCCTCCCCCGCCACAGCTACATCCGCCAGCTCCTCCACCAGCTCCTCCGCCAGCGCTTCGCCGACGGCAAAGAAGAAGCGTCGGAGCAAGAAGGGCAAGGGTCAGCAGCAGCAGTAGCAGCAGCAGCCATCGACCGGGTCTGGCAGTGGTGGCTCTGCCTGCCACAACTGTGGCCAGCCTGGGCACGGGTGGTACACGTGCCCGCTGCCGACGGACAAGGCGCGCATCATTGCCACCATGCGTCACCAGCGGGAGCGCCGTCTCGCCTCTGCCTCCGTCGCTGTCGCCAGTTCTGACGCCTCGACCTCGTCCAGCGGCTCCGCCACCCCGGTCGCCTCGCCAGTCCCGCAGACACCGACTCTGCAGCCGTCGGCGCCCCGGTTCCCTTCGGCGATTCCGTCCTCCTCCTCCCCGGGCTCCGGCGCCGTCACACCGCACTCCGTCTACGCTCCCGGGCCCTCCTCCTGTGAGTGTCAGCTGGAGCAGTTTATCGCGCTCCAACTCGGCCTGCCTCGCCCTCCTACCCAGGGAAGTGCGAGTTGCGTCACCTCCTGCTCTCCTGCCCAGCCCTGCATGACTGAGACTGAGTTGCGGTCGTGTCCCATTTCCTCGTCTATCTCGTCGTCGCCCGTGGCCTCCTCCGCCTCTCTTCTTGATGATGTTGCCTGGCTTGACGATTGGCAGTCCTGTTTCGCGCCTCCGTCCACCGCGTCCGCGTCCCTCACCTGCTGCCATGTGACCGTTAGCGATCTAGCGACCCCGGTCCAGGACCCTGCTGAGACCTGGATCATCGACTCCGTGGCCACGCATCACATGACGGCCTCTCGTGAGGCCTTCAGTATGCTCGGCCCTGTCGGCGATGTCTCCGGTGTCCGGATGGGCTCTGGATAGGTGTTGCCTGTCCGTGGTGTTGGCATCGTTCGTTTTCGTGGTCCTGCCGGTGACGTCTTTCTAACCGATGTCCTCTTCGTCCCTGGTCTCGAGCTCAGCCTTCTGTCCGTGACTGCCCTTGACCGCATGAGCATGGATGTTGTGCACTCGCGTGGTGTTGGAACTGTGTCGTTGCGTCCGTCTGGTCTTGTCGTCCTGCACGCCACCGCCCGTGGCAACCTGTGGCATGTTCCTCGTCTCTCCTCTTCTTCTCCCGTCTCCTCCTTGCCGGCCACCATAGGCCATGTGCTCGTCACCAGTACGCTTTCTCCTCAGCACACCCGCCTCTTGCACCGCCGACTCTACCACGTCCATTCTGCCGCTGTGGACAACATGCTTCGCACCCAGCCTGCCTCGGGCCTTGACCCGGAGACTTTCCCTCTCCCGTGCCCCACTGAGTGCATTGACTGCGCTCAGGGGAAGATGCACCGGTCCACGTACCCCTTGTCTGCCTCCCGTGCATCTGCCCCTCTCAACCTTGTCCATTCGGATGTCATGGGCCCTCTCCCCACCGAGTCGGTCGGCGAGCATGGCCGCTATGTCCTCACCCTCACGGACGACTACTCTCGCTATCGCTGGGTCTTCTGTCTTAGGCAAAAGAGCGATGTCGCCCGGGCCATCCAGGACTGGCTTGTCCTCGCCGAGCGCGCGTGTGGCTGCTCCCTTCGCCGCTTTCGCTCCGATCGCGGTGGCGAGTACATGGGTGAGGCCACGACTTTCCGCGCCTCCCGCGGGATCCACCACGAGACATCGGCGCCCTACACACCCGCCCAGAACGGTGTTTCCGAGCGGTGGAACCGGACCATGGCCGACGCCGTCCGCACCATGCGTGTCGAGTCCGGTCTCTCCGAGGGCTTCTACTTTGAAGCCATGGCTTACATGACCTGGGTCTGGAACCGGATTCCCCATGGTCCCCTTCCCCGTCAGTCCACGCCGTACCAGCATTGGTGCGGTCAGCGCGCTGACCTCCGCCCCGCTCGCGTCTGGGGTTGTGTCGCCATTTTCTAGCTGCCCGCCCCGCAACAGGGTGGCAAGCTCGCCCCCCGCGGCCGTCCCTGCACCTTCCTCGGTGTCTCTCGTCAGTCCAAGGCCTGGCGCTTCTGGGACCCCTCCTGGCACTACATCGTTGAGTCCCGGGATGCCCTCTTCTTCGAGGACCTGTTTCCTCGCGACCTCATTTGCTCCGGCTAATCTGTGTCTATCCCGTCGCGTGGGGGAGTGGTGAGTCCGTCTTCCATCCTACCGCGTCCGGGTGGCACATTCTTCGGTCCCTCCGGGCCGGCTGCCCCAGTCGTGTCCGCTGGTCCCTCCGGGCCAGCTTTCCCAGCCGCGTCCGCTGGTCCCTTCGGGCCAGCTTCCCTAGTCGCGTCCGCTGGTCCCTCCGGGCCAACTGCCCCAGTCGCGTCCGCTGGTCCCTCCGGGCCAACTGCCCCAGCCGCGTCCGCTGGTCCCTCCGGGCCAGCTGCCCCAGTCGCGTCCGCTGGTCCCTCCGGGCCAGCCTCCCCAGCCGCGTCCGCTGGTCCCTCTGGGTCCGCTGGTCCCTCCGGGCCAGCTTTCCCAGCCGCGTCAGCTGGTCCCTCCGGGCCAGCTGCCCCAGTCGCGTCCGCTGGTCCCTCCGGGCCAGCTGGCCCAGTCGCGTCAGCTGGTCCCTCCGGGCCGGCAGCCCCCGTCGTGTCCGCTGATCTCTGTGGGCCGACAGCCCAATTCGCCTCCACTAGCTCATCAGCGCCGACGCATGCCTTGCCACGCTACACACGTGGCCACGGCGGCAGCCCCCGACCGAGGCCGTCGGTGAGCGTGTAGACCATCGCACCGCGCTCGGTAGCGCCTCGACCCCCTGTGGCTCCACATGCCTCCTCCACTCCCACGGTTGTGAGTGGGGACCCTGGCACCAAGGCCCTGGGCCTGACCACATCGGCCATCATTGCAGATTTGCACCCGGGCTCCGCATTGGGCTACGCCATGCTCCATCACGAGCATCGGCACGCTGTCATGGCTGCCCTGGCGCGCATCCCACCTGGGGCACGAGAGGCACGTGCTCTCTCAGTCCGCTCCACAGCACGCCCGGAGGACCCAGCCACCTTGCGTGAGGCACGAGCCTCTCCTGAGGCCGCACACTGGGACGCTGCCTGCGCCGATGAGCTCGCCGCTATCCGACAGCACCACGTGTACGACCTCGTCGACCTTCCTCCAGATCGGAAGGCCATCGGCGCCAAGTGGGTCTTTCGGTGCAAGTGGAAACCCGACGGGTCCTTGGACAAGTACAAGGCCCGCCTCACTGCAAAGGGGTTTACCCAGGTCCTTGGGGTCGACTATGACCAGATCTTTGCCCCAGTTGGCCGGTTCTCCACCAGCCGGGTGCTCTTCAGCCTGGTCGCCCAGCACGGGTGGGAGCTGCATTAGATGGATGTGAGCAACGCTTTTCTCCACGGTTCACTGGAGGGTGAGGAGCTTTACATGGTGCAGCCACCAGGCTTCGACGATGGCACCGGGAGAGTGTGGCGACTGCGTAAGGCCCTCTATGGCCTGAAGCAGTCGCCTCGGTGCTGGAACTTGGAGATCAGCAGCACGCTCCTTCGTGGTGGGCTCCAGCGCAGCACCGCAGACCCTGCATTGTTTGTCAGTCCGC
This sequence comes from Penium margaritaceum, assembly GCA_023375785.1. NCBI lineage: Eukaryota > Viridiplantae > Streptophyta > Zygnematophyceae > Desmidiales > Peniaceae > Penium > Penium margaritaceum. Next base: position 7,431 of record SZWC01009652.1, read on the forward strand.
AAGACCAGACCTTCGCTGCTGTTCTGGTGTACGTCGACGACCTCCTCATTGTGTCGCCAGACACGGCCGCCATCCAGCGCGTCAAGGACTTGCTGCACACCACCTACCAGATGAAGGATCTCGGGTCTGCCCGAGTCTTTCTGGGCATGGAGCTCGAGCATGATCGCTCGCAGGGCATCCTCCATGTCCATCAGGCTGCTTATGTGCAGACTCTGTCCACTCGCTTCGCCGAGGACCTCCCACTCGTACCGAGCGCATCCTCACCCATGTCGCCCGATGGCCAGGTGAAGCTGAAGAGTCCTGACCCAGCTGTTGTGGGGGAGCCAGTTGACGTGACCACGTACCTGCGAGTCATCGGGTCACTGATGTTCCTGGCGAGGACGACGCGTCAAGACATCGCGTTCGCCGTCAACCTCCTGGCCCAGTTCTCTCAGGAGCCGCGTCACCTCCACCACGAGGCCGCGATCCGAGTACTACGCTACGTCGTCTCGACTCCTCGGCGAGGTCTCATGTTTTGCCGTCAACCGTCTGTTGTTGCAGTGGGCTACACCGACAGCGACTGGGCCGGCATTCCGGATGGTAAGAGTTGCATAGGCTGGATCTTTTTGATTGGCGGCACNGTCCCATCCATCACGTTGCATTGTGACAATGAGAGTGACATGGCCATCGCCGACAATGATGGCGTGCATCACACACGCACAAAGCACATCAACGTTGAGTATCACTATGTGCGTTCGTTGTTGCATGACGGCAGCATCAGCATCGTGTGGGTTGAGAAAGCACGGCAGTTGGCTGACTTCCTGACCAAGGCACTGAAGCGCGACTCGTTCAAGAAGGCTGTGAGTTCGGTCGGCGTACGTCCTTGAGTGGCTCTCTCTTTATCTCTGCCTGCGTCTCTGCATGCACTGGGGGAGTCTGGATGTTGACCGTGTCCCTGTCTGCCCATGTGCACTTTGCCTGTGAGTCATGGGGGAGTGTTGGTTTTTTCGCATCTCTCATTATGCTCTGTTGTGTCCTCCCGGCTTGTGTACATCGGCGTGCAGATGACTAACGGCGAGACTCGACGCTGATGGAGTGTCGTCCGGTGGAGCCGACGCACGCTGAGGTCTTCTCACTGTTCGCTGGAGCCTCCTCTCTCCGGAGACGCGCTCAGCTCCATCGGCAGGCCTCCTCGGCGGTCGTGCTGCCGGCGGTCATTGACACCGCAGTTGCCGCTTGCACGCGTCCAGCGCGTCCCATCGCGTCTGCTTCGTCATGCACTGCCTAGGGTCCCAGTTGCATGTTGCATGGCCCTGTTTGGCAGCATAAACCATTGTGGGCACCATCTGGGTTTAGGCTGCCATAACTCCTCGCTACTATTTTTCTAGCAGATTCTAACCGCACGGCTGCGTTCGCAGCGTCGGTATTATGGTATGGTCCATTTTTGAGGCAAAACGGACGACGCCCGGGTTTTGGGCTGTCGGCTGCCTTGCAGGCCTCACCGAGAAAACCTGCCAGCCTGAACTGAGCTGTTTTCTGATTGGCTGATGAACCGAGTAACAAGCTCTACAGAGCTGGGGGGGGGGGCCTAGAACTTGGAGGGGTCTCCCATTGTTGTTCATTCTTCATTCCTAATCAGTCATTATCAGTTTTCAGCTGCTTTCTGGCGCTAACTCTGGCGCGCGCGTTTCTGAGTAACAAAATCCAGAGCTTCCAGACTTAGACTCTAGAGCAGCAGACTGAGGGGGCAGCTGACTTAAGCAACGAGCGTGGAAGCCCGCACGCTGCATCAACAACGCTGCTGCCCCAACCTGTTGCATAGCTTCCTTTTCAATCAAGGAGACCCGGTGGCTGTAGTAGTACTTCCGATGTTCAAAAAGCCATGTGTCATGTCTGGACGCTGATTGTGCGATTTTCTACCACTGCTTGTGTTTTCTCAGTGGTCGAGACCCGAACACTCGGAAAGGTGTTCCGGTGCCTCGAGGAGACCTCGGTTAGCTGGAAAACCTAGGCTGCAGGTTGGGGCAACATCGTTGTTGATGCAGCGTGCGGGCTTCCACGCTCGTTGCTTAAGTCTGCTGCCCCCTCAGTCTGTTGCTCTAGAGTCTAAGTCTAGAAGCTCTGGGGTTTGTTACTCAAAAACGCGCGCGCCAGTGTTAACACCAGAAAGTAGCTGAAAACTGAAAGTAACTGATTAGGAATGAAGAATGAGCAACAATGGGAGACCCCTCCAAGTTCTAGCTCCCCCCCCACTAGTGTAGAACGTGTTACTCAGTTAACCAGCCAATCAGACAATAGTCCTAGACCTATTTCCTGGCAGGCGGGGTTTTCTCGGTGAGCCCTGCCAGACGCCCGACAGCCCAAAACCCAGGCGTCGTCTGTTTTGCCTGAGAACTGGACCATACCATGATACCGACGCTGCAAACATAGTCGTGCGGTCAGAATCAGCTAGAAAAATAGCAGCAAAGAGTTATGGCTGCCCGAACCCAGGCAGTGCCTACGACAGTCAGCGATGCCAAACAGGGCCATATAGCAGGAGACATGGACCCTAGGCACCGCATGATGCTGTAGACGTAATGCCACAACTAGACACAACGCTAGGTGCATGCAGACAGCATTTACAGTGGCAATGACCGCCGACGGCCCGACCGCCGAGGAGGCCTGCCGATGGAGCTGAGCGCATCGCTGGAGGGAAGAGACTCCAACGAACGGTGAGTGAGCCTCAGCTCGCGTCGGCTCCACCGAGCGACACTCCAACAACGTCGAGTCTCTCCGTTAGTCATCTGCACGCCGATGTACACAAGCCGGGAGGACACTACAGAGTACGATGAGAGATGCACGAAAACCAACACTCCCTCATGAATGAGAGGCGTAGTGTACATGTGCGGGCAGAGACACAACCAACGACCAAACTCCCCTAGGCGAAGGAGAAACGCAAGCAGGGACAGAGCGAGTCACTCACGGACGCACGCCGACTGAACTCAGAGCCTTCTTGAACATGTCGCGCTTAAGAGCTTTGGTCAAGAAGTCAACCAAATGTTGTGCTGTCTCAACCCACGCGATGCTAATGTTGCCGTCATGCAACAACAAACGCACAGAGTGATACTCAACGTTGATGTGCTTTGTGCGTGTGTGATGCACGCCGTCATTGTCGGTGATGGCCATGGCACTCTCATTGTCATAATGCAACGTGATGGATGCAACAGACTGACACAACTCGGACAACAGACGACGCAACCACACACTCTCACACGCGCCTGAGCCGAGAACAACATACTTAGCCTCAGCATTGCTGCGTGCAATGCACCCCTGCTTGCCACTGCGTCAGGACACAACTGTGCCGCCAATCAGAAAAATCCAGCCTGTGCGACTGTTCCCGTCCGGACTGCCGGCCCAGTCACTGTCGGTGTAGCCCACCGCGACAACAGACGGCTGACGGCGGAACATGAGACCTCGCCGAGGAGTCGAGACGACATAGTGCAATACTCGGATCGTGGCCTCGTAGTGGAGGTGACGCGACTCCTGAGAAAACTGGGCCAGGAGGTTGACGTTGAATGCGATGTCTTGACGCGTCTTCGTCGCCAGGAACATCAGTGACCTGATGACTCGCAGGTACGTGGTCACATCAACTGGCTCCCCCACAACGGCTGGGTCAGGACTCTTCAGCTTCACCTGGCCATCGGGTGACATGGGTGAGGATGCACTCGGCACGAGTGGCAGGTCCTCCGTAAAGCGGGTGGACAACATCTGTACATAGGCGGCCTGGTGGATTTGCACGACGCCCTGGGAGCAATCATGCTCGAGCTCCATGCCCAGGAAGACTCTGGCAGATCTGAGATCCTTCATCTCATAGGCGCCGTGCAGCAAGTCCTTGACACGCTGGATGGCAGCCGTGTCTGGTAACGCAGTAAGGAGATCGTCAACGTAAACCAGAACAGCAACGAAAGTCTGGCCTCACGGATTGACAAACAGTGCGGGGTCAGCGGTGCTGGAGCCCGCCACGAAGGAGCGTGCTGCTAATTTCTTGGTTCCAGCACCGAGGTGACTGCTTTAGGCCATAGAGGGCCTTACGCAGTCGCTAGACTCTCCCAGTGCCATGGTCGAAGCCTGGGGGCTGCAGCATGTAGAGCTCCTCACCCTCCAGTGAACCATGGAGAAAAGCGTTGCTCACATCCATCTGATGCAACTCCTACCCATGCTGGTCGACCAAGCTGAAGAGCGCCTGGCTAGTGGAGAACCGGCCAACTGGGGCAAAGATTTGGTCGTGGTCGACCCCAGGAATCTAGGCAAACCCCTTGGCTGTAAGGAGGGCCTTGTACTTGTCTAAGGACCCGTCCGGCTTCCACTTGCGTCGAAAGACCCACTTGTCGCCGATGGCCTTTCGACCTGGAGGAAGGTCAACGAGGTCGTACACATGGTGTTGTCGGATAGCGGCGAGCTCATCAGGGCAGGCAACGTCCCAGTGTACAGCCTCAGGAGAGGCTCGTGCCTTACGCAGGGTGGCTGGGTCCTCCGGGCGTGCTGTGGAGCGAAGTGAGAGAGCGTGTGCATCTCGAGCCCCAGGTGGGATGCGCGCGAGTGCAGCCACGACAGTGTGCCGATGCTCTTGATGATGCATGGCGTAGCCCAGTGCGGAGCCTGGGTGAAGGTCTGCAATGATGGTCGAGGTGGTCAAGCCGAGGGCCTTGGTGCCAAGGTCCCCAGTCACGACCATGGGAGTGGAGGAGATATGTGTAGCCACGAGTGGTCGAGGCGCCACGGAGTGCGGTGCAACGGTCTGCGTGCTCACTGATGGTCTAGGTCAGAGGCTGCCGCCTGGACCACGTGTCTAGCGCGGTAGGGCAGGCGATGGCACTGAGTCCGATGGGCCAATGGAGGCGGACGAGTTTGCTGGCTCGGAGGGGCTAGCGGACGCGACTGGAGCTGCTGGCCCAGAGGGGCCAGCAGACGCAACTGGGGCTATCGGTCAAGAGGGACCGGCGGACGCGACTAGGGCTGCTAGCTCGGAGGGACCAGCAGATGCGACTAGGGCTGCCGGCCCGGAGGGACCAGCGGACGCGACTGGGGCTGCTGGCCCGGAGGGACCAGCGGACGCGACTGGGGCTGCCGACTCAGAGGGACCAGTGGACACGACTGGGGCTGCCGGCCCGGAGGGACCAGCGGGCGCGACTGGGGCTGCCGGCTCAGAGGGACTAGTGGACACGACTGGGGCTGCCGGCCTGGAGGGACCAGTAGACACGACTGGGGTTGCCCGCTCAAAGGGACCAGTGGACACGACTGGGGCTGCCGGCCCGGAGGGATCAGCGGACGCGACTGGGGCTGCTGGCCCAGAGGGATCAACGGAGGCGACTAGGGCTGCTGGCCCGGAGGGACCAGCAGACGCGACTGGGATTGCCGGCTTGGAGGGACCAGCGGACGTGACTGGGGCTGCCAACTCAGAGGGACTGAGGGATGTGTCACCCGGAAGCGACAGGACGGAGGACGGACCCACCACTCCTCCACGCGACGGGATAGACACGGTCGAGCCGGAGCGAATGAGGTTGCGAGGAAACAGGACATCCCGGGACTCGATGGCGCAGTGCCGGGAGGGATCCCAGAAGCGCCAGGCCTTGGACTGACAAGAGACACCGAGGAAGGTCCAAGGACGTCCGCGGGGGGCTAGCTTGCCGCCCTACTGCGGGGCGGGCAGCCACACAATGGCCACGCAGCCCCAGACGCGAGCCGGGTGGAGGTCAGCTCGTTGACCGTACCAATGCTGGTACGGCGTGGACTAGCCGGGAAGGGGACCGTGGGGAATTCGGTTCCAGAACAAGGTAATGTAGGCCATTGCTTCAAAGTAGAAGCTATCGGAGAGACCAGACTCGACCCGCATGGTGCGGACGGCGTCGGCCATGGTACGATTCCACCGTTCGGAGACCCCGTTCTAGGCGGGCGTGTAGGGCGCGGATGTCTCATGGTGGATCCCGCGGGAGGCGAGAAAGGTCTTGGCCTCACCCATGTACTCACCACCGCGATCGGAGCGAAAGCGGCGAAGAGAGTGGACACACTCGTGCTCTCCAAGGACAAGCCAGTCCTGGATGGCTCGAACGACATCGATCTTCTGCCGAAGGCAAAAGACCCAATAGTAGCGAGAATAGTCGTCAGTGAGGATGAGGACATAGCGGTCGTGCTCGCTGATGGACTCCGTGGGGAGAGGGCCCATGACTTCCGAATGGACAAGGTCAAGAGGGGCGGGCGCACGGGAGGAGGACAAGGGTTACGTGGACCGGTGCATCTTCCCTTGAGCGCATTCAATGCACTCAGTGGGCCACGGGAGAGGGATGGTTTCCGGGTCAAGGCCCTTGGCCGGCTGGGTGCGGAGCATGCTGTCTATAGCGGCAAAGTGGACGTGGCAGAGGCGGCGGTGCAAGAGGCAAGTATGCTGAGGAGAAAGCGTAGTGGTGATGAAGACATGGCCTTTGGAGGCCAACGGGGAGGAGACGGAAGGAGAGGAGGAGAGGCGAGGTACATGCCACAGGTTGCCACGGGCGGTGGCGTGCAGTACGACAAGACCAGACGGACACAACGACACAGTGCCAACACCACGTGAGTGCACAACGTCCATGCTCATGCGGTTAAGGGAAGTGACGGATAGGAGGCTGAGCTCGAGACCAGGGACGAAGAGGACATCGGTCAAAAAGACGTCACTGGCGGGACCACGGAAACAAACGACGCAAACACCACGGACAGGCAATACCTGTACAGAGCCTGTCTGGACACCGGATACATCGCCTACAGGACCGAGCATACTAAAGGCCTCATGAGAGGCCGTCATGTGATGCGTTGCCCCGGAGTTGATGAACCAGGTCTTAGCAGGGTCCTGGATCGAGGTCGCCAGATTGCTAACGGTCACATGGCAACAAGCAAGGGACGCGGACGCGGTGGAAGGAGGTGCGAACCGAGACTGCCAAACGTCAAGCCACACAACGTCGTCATGGGAAGGGGTAGCGGAGACCATGGGAGATGACGAGACAGACGAGGAAATGGGACACAACCGTAGCTCAGTCTCATTCATGCAGGGCTGGGCAGGAGAGCAGGAAGTGATGTAACTCGCACTTCCCTGGGGAGGAGGGCGAGGCAGTCCGAGCTGGAGTGCGATGAACTGCTCAGCTGAAGCTCACGGGAGGATGCCCCGGGAGTGTAGACGGAGTGCGGGGTGACGGCGCCGGAGCCAGGGTAGGAGGAGGACTGTGCCGGCGCCAATGGCTGCGGTGCTGGTGTCGGCTAGACCGGCGAAGCAACCGGAGTGGTGGAGCTGTTGGACGAGGCTGAGGTGTCAGAGCCGGCGACAGCTACGGTGGTAGAGGCGAGACGGCGCTCCCGCTAGCGACACATGGTGGCGATGACACACGCCTTGTCCGTCGGTAGAGGGCACGTGTACCACCCGTGCCCGGGCTGGCCACAGTTGTGGCAGACCGAGCCTCCACCGCTGGACCCGGTCGACGACTGTTGTTGCTGCTGCTACTGACCCTTGCCTTTCTTGTTCCGACGTTTCTTCTTCCCCGACAACGATGAGGTAGCTGCGGTGGGGGAGGCAACGACCACTGAGGTGGGAGAGGCGACGGCAGGGGAGGCGAGAGCCTCCGTGCGCTGGAGTCGGGACTCCAGACGAGCATCCTCAATCCGGAGGAAGAGCTCGTATGCCCAGGGCATGAGGGTGCCCTGGGCCGCCATGGTGGAGAGGACGTCGTGAGAATAGTGGACGAAGATGTCCACGTACGTGTCGGTGGCACCGCGCTTGATGGTGAGGAGCGCGGCCAGAGGGGGTGGGGTAGAGGTCCCGAGGCGAGGAAGGATGTCCTCCGCCCGCTGCCAGTAGGAGGTGACCGTATCGGTCTCCCCCATGTGCAGGGAATTGAACCCCTATCGCAGGCGGCTGGTCTCAGCCTCGCTGGACAGGCGATGGGGATGACTGAGGACGTGCCACGTGGCTGCAGGGTCTGGGGTGGCGCCAGCGGTGAAGTCGCCTAAGAAGGGCTCGAGGGCGAGGCGGGAAGCCGGAGGGACGAGAGAGACTAGAGCACGGATGGCACGACCAATGTCATACAACTGGTCGGCCAAGGTGGGGTCATAAGGGAGGGTGTAGTATAGCCACAGGCCCTCACCCTGCGCCCAGATCCGGAAGCTGAGTTCCCAGCTCCGGAACTGCTCGCCGGTCTGAAGCGGCGGCGGCGGCGTCTCAAAGTCACTCTGCACGTTGACGCGGCATGCATTGGCAAAGGTGCAGGCGCAACAGAAACTGCAAGCAGACCGCTGACGTGCAGAAGCAACGCTCAAGATTAGTGACCGTGTGCTTCTCAACAGCGCGCACGTCAAGCTTCGCGGCCCACAATGCGGTCCACAACCCATGGGAGCCTGCCCGCAACTTCAACGTTGGTGGGGTGAATGCCATCCTCCAGGAGTATCAAGAGCGAACCGGGGTGGCTCGCTCCTAAAAGGGAGGTAGTGTAAGCCGGACAGTGCCAACGACACCGATCACGACTTGAGGCTTCCTTGAACGCGTAATCTGACTGTAGATTTTGAAGGTACAGGAAAACCGTGCAAGATCGACCCAAGAACGGGGTCGATCCATCAAGAATTGAGGGAATTACGTCTGGCCAAAGATTGGACCAGCCGGGGGGAAAACAGGTGACGGGAATTCATCCCCAAGGACCAAGGCTCGACCCTCGGAAAACGCAACAAGGCCGAAGCGCGCCTTGGGGCCCGGTTAGTCAATGAATCAAGGACCATTGAGGGCCAAGGGTGCTTCAGAATGGCGTCCCGAGGTGTTACTGCCAGAAAGGGCGCTTCGGGCGGCCGTCACCGCCGCTAGTGGTGCTGCTAGCGGCAGATTGCCGTGGTTCACGGAAACGGCCATATCTCGGCCGTTCCTTCACGGAATGATGCAATTCTTGGTGCGTTGGAAAGCTGGGAAGACGAGCTACATGATGCAGGCAATAACGCTCATCCTAGGCCAGTATGGAGCTGCACACGGCTCGACGACCTCGGGTCGCCTAGGATATGTCACCATGTACATATGGTCTTGTATGTTGACACTTGAATAACAAGTACAGATTACTCCCACTGTGCCACACGTGTTCCCGTGCTCCCCCAAGATGACCCTACGCTTTTGCAAACCCAGAAAGGTGTGCACCGGTCTTCCTTTGGTCACCGTTGCTGCCGTTTGGTGCCTACACCATCTGGCAAAGGCTAGCACACCACGCCCGGTTTACACCCAGTGCCAACGAAAAACGTTGACTTCAATCCTTGGCAACACTCTGGGTGCAAGACGTAGGCCAAAAGACTTTGAGACCCCTCCCTTTCCGCTCTAGGCCGGTGAGCAGTTTGGAGCTGGGAGCTCAGCTTCCGCATCTGGGCACAGAGCGAGGGCCTGTGGCCGTACTATACTCTCCCGTATGACCCCTCCCAGGCTGACCAGCTACATGATGTTGGTCGCGCCATATGTGCTCTCGTCGTAGTTGCGCCTCCGACATCACGCCTCGACATCAAGACTTTCCTCGGAGACTTCACTATAGGGGGAACTCCAGACCCTGCAGTTGCGTGGCATGTCCTCATGCATCCCCATCGCCTATCCATGGAGGCTGAGACGAGCCGTCTACTTCGGCAGTTCAACTCCCTGCACATGGGGGCAACTGAGACCGTCACCTCCTAATGGGAGCGGGCGGATGACATCCTCCAACGCTTGGGCAACTATGCTCCACCCTCTCTAGCCGGGCTCCTGATCATCAAGCATGGTGCCACCGACACGTTCGCCGACGTCTTCGTCCATTACACCCAGGACGTTCTCACTATGATGGCGGCCCATCGCACCCTCATGCCTTGAGCATACGAGCTATTTCTTGGGATATAGGAGGCTCATCAAGAGTCCCTCATCCAGCACACAGAGGCGCTCGCCTCTCCTGCCATCACCTCCGTGGCTGTTGCCTCCCCTGCAGCAGCTGCATCCACCAGCTCCTCGTCACCAAGGAAGTAGAAGCGCAAGGACAAGAATGGCAAGGTCCAGCAGCAGCAGTCGACCCGATCCAGTGGTCGTGGCTCAGTCTGCCACAACTGTGGCTAGCCAGGACACGGGTGGTATACGTGCCCGCTCCCGACGAATGAGGCGTGCGTCATCGCCACCATGCGTCACCAGCGCGAGCACCGTCTTGCCTCTACTACCATAGCTTTTGCCGACCTTGATGCCAACAACCTGTTCCACTCCCCCGACAGCCACACCGGCGCCACCATTGCCACCTCTGCAGCAGCACCATCCGTAGCCATCGGTGCCTCCCTTTCCATCAACGGTGCATCCCTCCTTCTGTCTGGGCTCTTCCGCTGTCACATCGCATTCGGTCTACGCTCCCGGGTCCTCCATACGTGAGCATCACTTGGAGTAGTTCATTGCACTCCAGCTTAGCCTCCCTCGTCCTCCCTCCTAGAGAAGTGCGAATTGCGTCACCTCCTGCTCGCTTGCCCTGTGCTATATGACAAAGATTGAGCTACGGTCATGTCCTAATTCTTCGTACATTTTTCCATCTCCTATGCCCTCCTCTCCTGCCCCTCTCTATGACAACGTTTCCTGGCTTGATGATTGACAGTCTCAGTTCGCACCTCCGTCCACCGCATCCGCGTCTCTTGCTTACTACCTTGTAACTGTTAGCGATTTGGCGACTCCTGTCAAGGACTGTGCCGAGACCTGGATCATCGAATCCGGGGCCACGCATCACATGAAGGTCTCTCACGAGGTCTTTTTTGTACTTGGTCCTATTGGTGATGTGTCCGGTGTTCCGATGAGCTTCAAACAGGTGTTACCAGTTCACGGCATCGGCGTCGTTCGTTTCCGCGGTCCCACCAGGGATGTCTTTGTGACCAATATCCTTTTCGTCCCAGATCTTGAGCTCATCCTACTGGCCGTCACTGCCCTTGACTGCATGAGCATGGACGTCCTGTACTCGCGTGGCATTGCTACTATGTCGTTACGTCCATCCGGTCTTGTTGTTTTACATGCCACCGCGCGTGGCAACCTGTGGCACCTGTCTCGTCTGTCCTCCCTTCCCTTCGTCCCCTCCACGTCGGCCGCCACATGCCATGTTTTTGTCACCAGCATGCTCTCACCATAACACACACACCTCCTACATCGTCGCCTCTGTCACATCCACTCATGCTCCGTACCCAGCTGGCCAAGGGCCTTGACCCAGCCTCCTTCCCCTAGTTGTGCCCCAATGAGTGTATTGACTGTGCCCAGGGCAAGATGCACCGGTCCACTTACCATCTGTCCTCCTCCCGTGCATCCGCCCCTCTGGACTTGGTCCACTCCGACATCATGGATCCTCTTCCTACGGAGTTTGTCAGGAAGCATGGGTGCTATGTCTTCACCCTTACTGATGACTACTCTTGCTACCGCTAGGTCTTCTGCCTTCGGCAGAAGAGCTATATCGCTTCCACCATGTGGGACTGGATTTTCTGTGCGGAGCGCGAGTGTGGTCGCTCTCTTTGCCGCTTTCGCTCTGATCGCGGTGGCAAATACATGGGAAAGACTACGAGCTTCCTTGCCTCTCGCGGCATCCATCATGAGACATCGGCGCCTTACACACAAGTCCAGAACGATGTTTCCAAGCGGTGGAACCGCACCATGGCCGATGCAGTCCGGACCATGCGGGCCGAGTCTGGCCTCTCGGACGGCTTCTACTTCGAAGCTATGACCTACATGATGTGGATCCGGAAGTGGATTCTCCACGGACCCCTTCCCCATCAGTTCACGTCGTGCCAGCACTGGTGCGGTTAGCGGGCTGACCTCCGCCCTAGTCACAACTAGGGTTGCGTGGCCATTGTGTGGTTGTCCGCCTCACAACAGGGTGGAAATCTTGCCCTCCAAGGGCGTCCTTACACCTTTCTTGGTGTCTCCTGTTAGACCAAAGCCTAGCGCTTCTGAGATCCCTCCTGGTACTACATCATTAAGTCACGTGTTGCTCTCTTCTTTGAGTAGCTGTTTCCCAATGACCTCGTTCGCTCCAACTCCTTGATGTTCCTCTTGTTGCGTGGGAGAGTAGTGAGTCCTTCCTTCGTCCTACCACTTTGAGACGGCACATCGCCTACATCCGCGAGTCCCTTTGAGCCAGTAGTCCCATTCGCGTTCACTGGACCCTACAAGCCGGCCTCCCTAGTCATGTCTGTAGGTCCCTCCACACCGGCAGCCCCGTCTGTGTCCGTTGGTTCATCCGAGCCGGCAGCTCCCGTTGTGTCCGTTGGTCCCTCCGGGCCGACAGCCCCATCTGTGTCCATTGGTCCCTCCGGGCCGGCAGCCCAGTCTGCGTCCATTGGCTCCTCCGTGCCGGTAGCCCCGTCCGTGTCCATTGGTCCCTCCAGACCAGCACTCCCGTCTGGGTTTATTGGTTCCTCCGGGCCGGCAGTCCCGTTCGTATCCGATGGTCCCTCCAGGCCGGCAGCCCCGTCCGTATTCGCTGGTCCCTCTGGGCCAGTTGCCACGTCTGCGTCCGGTGTCCCCTTCGGGCCAGCAGTCCTGTCCGCCTCCGCTAGCCCCTCGGACTTGCTCCTGGCTGCCCCCTCTGTGCTGTCTCCTACCCTTCTGCACTAAACGCGTGGCCCCGACGGCAGCCTCCGACCCAGGCCATCTGTGAGCACGTAGACTGTCGCACCACGCTCTTTGGCGCCTCGGCCCCACGTCGCCCCATGTGTCTCGTCTACCCCTACGGTCGTGAGTTGGGACCCTGGCACCAAGGCCCTCGGCCTAACCACTTCGGCCATCATTGCAAACCTCCACCCGGGCTCTACACTGGACTACATCATGCTCCATCAAGAGCATCGGCATGCCATCATGGCCGCACTCACGCGCATCCCACCTGGGGCTCGAGATGCACACGCCCTCGTAGTCTGCTACATGGCACGTCATGAGGACCCAGCCACCTTGCATGAGGCTCATGCTTCCCCTGAGGCCACGCAGTGGGATGCTACATGTACCGACTAGCTCACTGCTATCCGGCAGCACCACGTGTACGACCTCATCGATCTCCCTCCAGGCCGGAAGGCCATCGGTGCCAAATGGGTCTTCTAGCGCAAATGGAAGCAGACGGGTCCTTGGACAAGTACAAGGCCCACCACACAGCCAAGGGGTTTGGTCAGGTCCTTGGGGTCAATTACGACCAGATCTTTGCCCCAGTCGGCCGGTTCTCCACTAGCCGGGCGCTCTTCAGCCTGGTTGTCCTATACGGGTGGGAGCTGCATCGGATGGATGTGAGCAACACTTTCTTCCATGACTCGCTGGAGGGCGAGGAGCTCTACATGGTGTAGCCTCCAGGCTTTGACTATGGCACTGGCAAGGTCTTGCGGCTGCGGAAGGCCCTCTATGGCCTGAAGCAGTCGCCTCGGTGATGGAACTAGGAGATTAGTTGCACGCTTCTCCGCAGCGGCCTCCTTCATAGCACTGCCAATCCCACACTATTCATCTGTCCTGTTCTACATCAAGGACCTCCACATTGCGTCACCGGACTCAGCTGCCATTGAGTGTGTCAAGGACACTCTCCACACCGCCTACTAGATGAAGGACCTTGGGTCTACCTGAGTCTTCCTGGACATAGAGCTCAAGCATGATTGCTCTCAGGGTATCTTGCATGTCCACCAAGCTACCTACGTGCAGACTCTGTCTGCTCGCTTCGCCATGGACCCACCCCTCGTGCCGAGCGCATCCTTACCCCTGTCACTCGATGGCCGGGTAAATCTGAAGAACCCTGACCCAGCGATTGCGGGGGAGCCAGTTGTCATGACCACGTATCTGTGGGTCATCGGATCACTGATGTTCATGGCAATGATGAAGCGCCCAGACATGGCGTTTGCTGTCAACCTCCTGGCTCAGTTCTCCCAGGATCCGCATCACCTCCACTTTGAGGCCGCCATCCGAGTACTGCGCTTTGTCGTCTTGCCTCCACAACAAGGTCTCATGTTCCGTTGACAACCGTTTGTTATTGCGGTGGACTATACCGAAAGTGAATGGGCTGGCAGTCCGGACGGTAAGAGTCACACTCACTGGATCTTTTTGATTGGCATCATGGTTGCGTCCTGGCGCAGTGATAACTAGGGGTGCATTGAACGTAGAATTACTAAGGCTGAGTACGTGGCCCTTGACACAGGCGCATGTGAGAGCGTGCGGTTGCATCGTCTGTTGTCCGAGTTAGGTCAGTCTGTCATGTCCATCACATTGTACTGTGACAATGAGAGTTCCTTGGCCATCGTAAAAAATAACGACATGCACCACACACGTACAAAGCACATCAATATTGAATACCAGTATGTGCGTTCATTGTTACATGACTACAGCGTCAGCATTGTGTGGATTGAGACAACAGTGGAGCTAGTTGACTTCTTGACCAAGGCACTGAAGCTTGATTCGTTCAAGAAGGCTGTGAGTGCGGTCGGTGTGTGTCGGGGAGCTACACTCTTTGTCCATGCTTGTGTCTCTGCCTATCTTGGGGGAGTCTGTCTGTTGGATGTGTCACTGCACGTCCATGTGCACTGCACCTGTGAGTCATGGAGGAGTGTTGGTTTTTGCGTATCTCTCATTCTACTCTGTTGTGTCCTCCAAGGTTGTGTAAATCAGTGTGCAAATGACTGACGGCAGGACACGATGCTGCTGGAGTGTTGTCCGATGGAGCCGACGCATGCTGAGACCTACACGCAGTTTGCTAGAGCCTCCTCCCTCTGAGAGTCGACGTGCTCAGCTCCATCGGCATGCCTCCTCCGCAGTCATGCCAGCGGCGGTCATTGCCACTACAGATGCTGTCTGTATGCGTCTAGTGCTGGATCCGACTGCACCATTGCGTCTGCAGCATTAATTTCTACTTGGAGTCCGATTTTCACGTTGATCTGGCACTGTTGTTACCGGGGACTAGTATAGGCGATGCCTGGGCCTAGGCGGCCATAACTCCTCTTTGTTATTTTCTAGATGATTCTGACCGCACGACTGCGTTTGCAGTATCGGTATTATGGTATGGTACACTTTTCAGGCGGAATGGACGACGCCCGGGTTTTGGATTCTCGGCTGTCTGGCAGGGCTCACCGAGAAATCCCTGCCAGCTAGAAAATAGGTCATTTTTCTTATTGGCTAGAAAGCTGAGAAACAAGCTCTATAGAGCTGGGGGGAACCTAGAACTTGGAGGGGTCACCCATTGCTGTTCATTCTCAGTTACTAATCAATCATTTCCAGATTCCACTGCCTTTCTGGCGCTAACTCATCGCGCAGTTTCTCTCTCACATACTCAGAGCAGCGGAAGGGGGTAGTAGTGCAAAGAAACAAGGGTGGGGCCAAGCCTACTCTAGCGATGCTGCAGCCTCAACACACCGCTCTAGTCTAGATTTCTAGCTGGCAAAGGTGTCCAATCAGCAATAACACGATCACAAAGGGTGGGTGGAAATGACAAGGATTGGGCAAGGCGAGAAGCTTAGAGTCTCATAAGTGTTATAGCTTCAACGTGCACAGAGAAATGACAACTGTCAAGAACACCGTTGGTCATGGTTGTAAAAATTGAAAACGGGGTTTTTTTGGTCCGAGTAAGACTGTTTTCTGCCGCCTCACTCACGTGGACGGACGTGAGTGGCCTGCTGTACCCAGACTTAGCACTTGAGCAGCGAGAGTTGCTTAGTTGTGAGAGGGAGTGAAGCGCTTGTAGGTACTAACACTTGTTGTTTGGAACCATGTGTGAGGTGAGTCAACGCACGGATGAGCATCGGACGCCATGGATGTGGTCAGATTTAGCCTAAGAAACAACGAGTTTCACACCGAGAGTGAAAACAGGCAAGGGGGAGCAAGAGTCAGACACCGGTGAGCACACACCCACTCCGAGCAACTGCTCGAGCCAGCACGCACCGCCACCGGGGGGTCGAGCCTGACCTCTCGGAATTAACCGAGTGTGGCTTCTCACCGGTACACGGTCAAAGGCCGGTACGGTGGCCCCCTAAGGATCAGCACCCGGGGTAACATGTAGCTCCCCCAAAACACTCAGAGGCAAACAAGCACGATGCAAGGATCGGCAGTGAGAATGTACAAGCCCTAGTATCTGTCACAACATATCAGGATAGTCAAATCTGGGACAAGGTTGTGCCAGAGGGAACTCCTGGGTGGCTTGATAACTGCTTGGTGAGCCCGGAGATAACAGCAAAAGAACTCTTGGGCAACGGCTCCCCAGGTGTAGCCACAGTCACTCGATCTCTACAAGTATGTGTGCGCCAAGGAAAGTGAGACAAGAGGGAACAAACATGTGAGTTGCCAAGGAACAAGAATCAACTCCATCATTCTCCCATGGCCCGTAGATGAACTCCCTTCAAACCAAATGGCACACTGAAGAATGCATAAGCGTGGCAGTGAAAATGATAGAAGAAGACACCAAGCATCTTACCCTAGGTCATGGGGAGACATGAGACCAACTGCATGAACGGCACACTTGAAGACGTTCCTGCTGAGTGCCTTTGTGAGAAAGTCAGCCCTCTGCGATTTTGTGTCCATCCACGCAACTTGGACAATGCCAGCGACAATGCACTCACGAACAAAGTGATGCTCCACATTGATGTACTTGGTACATGAATGATGCATGCCATTGTTTTCCGCAATGGCCTTTGTGCTTTGATTGTCATAATGCAGAGTGATGCAACGAATGGGTACACGCAGTTGTTGCATTAGACGACAAAGCCTGACAGCTTCACACATACCTGTGCCAAGAGCCATGAATTCAGCCTCAGCTATGCTGCGAGCAACACATCCCTGTTTTCCACTTTTCCAAGAGAGAAAAATCCACCAATCATGAAGATGTATCATGTTCTGCTTCGTGCATACGTGTCATGCGTCCAGTCACTGTTGGTGAACCCATCCACGACTACTGAGGGTTGCGCACGAAGTATAGCCTCATTCGCGGTGTGGAGAGGGCGTAACACACCACGCACAACGCGACCTCAAGATGACTCTCCCTGGGACATTGGGAGAACTAAGGGAGGAAGTTCACCGCAAAAGCAACATCAGCATGTGTGGTGGTAGCAAGGTACAACAAGGAGCCAATGACCCGGAGGTATTCTGTTACATCAATAGTCTCCCCCAGTTTGGACAGGTTTGACGACTTCAGCAGTGATTGGCATGTTGGGTTCATGGGTGTAGAGGCTCAGGGTACATCCGTGAGAAGTGGCCCAAACCGCTCTCCCAGGCTGAAAACATTGGTAGCCTGATGGACATTGAGGGTGCGGTGAGGGCGGTCACGCTCTTGCTCCATGCCTAGAAGACAAGAGTTGGACCGAGGTCCTTCATCTTGTATGCGGACTGCAAGGGAGATTTGGCGGACTGAACCGTCATGAAATTGGGAGAGGATATCAGGAGTTCATCCACATAGACAAGAATGGAAACAAGTGGTCCGGATGAAGAACTGAGAAACAAGGAGGGATCCACTCTGCTCCTCCTGAAGCCTCCCTTTTCCAGGCTGGCTGTGATTTCCTGATTCCAGCAGCGTCAGCCCGTAAAGGGCTTTACGTAGCCGCCATACCCAATTCGTTGCATCTGAGAACTCGGGTGATTGGACCCCGTAGACTTCCTCGTCAAGTTTGCCATGAAGCAAGGCATTTTTGACATCCATCTATTCGAGTTCCCAAGTATGTTGGGCCACCAGACTGAGTAATACCCTTGTAAGGTCTCGTCAAAGTCTACTTCTGGGACTTGAGAGAAACCCTTGGTTGTGAGCCGTGCCTTGTACCTTTCAATCGTGCTATCGAGGTTCAGCTCGCGTTGGTTTACCAACTTTGCTGCCAGTGCCTTGTGCCCTGGGAGAGGGTCAACTAGCTTGTAGACGCCATGCTCAGAGAGGGCATGAAGCTCTGCTCGCATGGCCTGCTCCCACAGATTGGAGTCGGACGCACTACGAGCACTCTGGACTGTTAGCGGTTCAGGTGGAAGAGGGGACAGACCAGCAGCTGCAAAGCATGAGGCAACATACCCAGTCACAGATGATTCAAGAGCAAGGCGAAATTCCTGCCCAATGAGAGAGTATCCAAGAGCAGTGATGGGGTGCATAACAAATGCTGCGACGGGTGAGGAGGTGATCATGAGACCAAGGGCACGGAGGCTAGGCTCATCCAAAGCGACACAATGAGGGTGAACACAGAGTGCATGGAGGTGACGTAGGGAACCACCAAAGAGGTCACTTTGGAGACAGTAGAGGGCTCAGGCGCCACAGGTAGAGATATCAAAACAGGGACACACATCACATGAGGGGCAGACGACGCAGTAGGGACAAAGGCAGAGAGGAGTCAACGAGTCCAGAGGCAGAAGACGACACCGGAGAGACAAAAAGTGCAGATGTGGCAGATGATGCAGAGGAGACAGATGGCACAAAGGCAAAGGGTCCATCAGATGAAGGGGACTGCAAAGTCAGTAGCGGGCTCACAGAGAGTTGGACAAGGGGGAAACAATGGATCGAGAGGGAGAAGGGCCTCCCCCACCACGGAAGGACGGAGAGACAAAGCTCGAGGAGAGGCCAGATAGGTCACGCTCAAACAAGTGTTCAAACAAGAGAGCATTGTACGACTTGATCACACGACAACGGACAGGATCTCAGAAGCGCCAGACCTTGGAGAAAGGGGAAGCACCAAGGAAGACACAGAGGCGGCCACGAGGAGAGAGTTTACCATCCCGATGATCAGTAGGGAGTCAGACAGAGAAAAGAGACCGCCAGGCACGGGCAAGACGCAGGTCGGCGCGACGGCCAGTCCAGCGCTCAAAGGGGGTAACATGATGCGGGAGGGTACCATGAGGAACACGGTTCCACACCCAAGTCATGTAAGACATTGCTTCAATGGCAAAGAGGGGGAACTGGCCAGAACAGGAGAGGAGGGAGAGGATACCATCGGCAAGAGTGTGGTTCCAGCATTCAAAGACACCATTTTTTTGGGGAGTGTAGGGCGCAGAGGCTTCAACATGGACCCCACGCGACTCAAGAAAGTGGGAGGCGGGGCCAAAGAATTCACCGCTGTGTCACTGTGGAAGACACGCAAGGGACGAAGACAAGCTCGCTCGGCTTGAGGAAGCCAGGTTTCAAGAACATCAGCCACATCACTTTTGTGGCGAAGAGCAAAAACCCAACGATACCGTGAGAAGGCATCAGTGAGGCAGAGGACATAGCGACCAAGCCCGCAAAGAAATTCACGAGGCAGGGGACCCATGACATTAGCATGAACCAAGTCAAGGGGGTGCAGTGCAGTGGACTCAGAGGTCGTGAACGGAGAGCGGTTCATTTTGCCTCAAGCATAGTCGAGATGAGTGCTAGAGCAAGGTGATGCAAACATGACAGAGTCAAGGCTGACCTCAGGGCAAAGACGTAAGAGGTGCTAGACAGAAGCAGTGTGAATGTAACAGAGGCAATGATGTAAGAGATCGGCATGGTCAAGCGACAATGTGGGAGCGACATGAACAAGAGTAGAGGCAACAGAAGATGAGGGAAGGGAGAGTGGGACACAAAGCAAGCGATCATAGTACACACCACGAAGTACGACACGGCTAGATGTATGAAGTGCAATAGTGCCAATGCCATGGCTAGATGAGAAGTCCATATCCTGGTCATTGAGAGTGGTCACTAAGAGGAGGCTAACCTCGAGGTCGGGCACATACAATATGTTAGGAAGGAAAAGGTCCCCACCAGGCTCCACAAAATGCACAACACCAACACCTTGGACAGGGAGAAATTGGCCAGAGCTGGTCTCGAAAAATCGAACGGAGCTAACGGGACCAAGAGAGAAAAAGGATGAACAACACGACGTCATGTGATGGGTGGCTCCCGAGCCAATAATCCAGAAGCCGGAGGAAACACGAGAGGAGGGAAGGCCACGACCCTTGCCGGCCACAACCCTTGCCGCGTCCACACCCAGACCCACCATCCCCGCCAGGACCACCACCCTAAGAGGTGTAGGTAGCAGCCGTGGAGGGGGAGGATGGAGTGGAGGTAGCAGATCCGGAAGAATAAGCCGAGGCAGTGGTAACAGCAGCAAGGGAGGCACGGTTGAGGCACTTGTTCTATAAGTTGCTCTAGTAATCGGTGAGCCGGGCGGCGGTGAACTCGTAGAGAGGTCCAATGCCTGGAGGAGGGTTCTCAAGAACTGGAGCAGCAGCAAAGAGCTCAAGATCAGACCGAGAGACATGTAGATACAATTCGAAGAGCTCAGGGATGAGACCGGCAACAATGGACAAGAAGGCAGAGAGAGGCCAGGTCACGGAGGAGGCGCAGGCTCCTCGCCCAATACTCATCAGTTGTTTCATCTGTGCGCATGTGGAGAGTGTTGAAGTACACAGTGGGGTTACTTTGAGCCGCATGGCCAGTTACCATCTTGTGGCGGCAAATGAGAGAATGGGCATCAATGGGATGAGCAGGAACACCACGGATTGGGCCGGCATTATATGTAACGATGTCATCCAGCAGCCCCTCACACCCGACGTTGATGAGGGCACGGACTGTGCGGACATACTCGGAAGGCTGAGGGATGAAGGGTGGCTTGGCGATGGAGTAGTACTCCTAAAGAAGTTCACCTTGTGCCCATGCACTGAAACGGGTTCCCCATGAGGAGAAGGTGAGCTTGGAGGTGAACTGTGGGGGTGGACTCTCGAAGTCTTTCTGTCAAGGTGGAAGAATCACCCGAGCAAGTGCAGTAGTTGAGAGAGTGGGAACAGTAGAGTGAGTCACCACAGGGGCAAATGCAGAAGACTTGCCTGAGGCCGTCTCCTCAATAGGAGGGAAAGCAGAAAGGGCAGGCACAACAGGTAAACAATCCATGACTAATTGGCCACAGTTTCAGCCAGTTCCTGCAGGGCCTCCAATCCACTAGAGCCTAGGGCCTCCGGAGCTCTTATTCTATCCTACGACGTTCAGCCTGGGCCTCGCTGATAGCAGCTTGGAGAGCCTCGATTGTTTCCTATGGTGCAGGCATGATGTGCACAAATGAACAACCAAGGATAAATGCAAGAGGTGTGTGAGAAAGAGGGAGAGAGAGGAGTGAAATCATACCAACCTAGCGGCATGGGAGAAGAGAAAAGAGGGGCAGCTCAACTGTGGCAACCAAAGAGAACAAGACTGCCACCCACGCGGCGACAGTCACAACAAGGCAGAGCAGGCTTGTGACAATGGCCCCCGTCACCGTTGCGACTACAGATGCAGCTAGGACCCTAGTTGTGATGTGTTGTCGGATGAGGTCATGGGGCTCACCCGTAGGTGTCAATATTGCTGCCGCGGTAGACGCTTGGATGGGGCCAACCGCGGCAGAGGTTGCATCAGCTGTGGAGGCCACGGAGTTGGAGAGCTTGCACTCTGAGCTCATGGGTGTGCTTGCAGGTTAGCAACCTGCCATGTTATATCGTTTGAGGATGGAGTCGATGTATTTTGTTTGGTTCTAGCTGATGGTACCTGCTGCTCTGTCACACTTGATGGAAATTTGAAGGAAGAATTCACAAGGATCCATGTCCTTCATCTTGAATTTTCTACTCATCTACCCCTTAAGATCATCTAGCAGCCGTGTTGAATAAGAGCATAGAATCAGGTTATTGACGTACAAGGAGGCCAACATATTTGTTGCTCTTATGCACGTACATTCTAGGGTCCTTCTTGCACTGCATCAAAAAATCCTTAGCCCTGAATGTATCCTTCTCCTGGTACCAAAGTCTTGGCACTTGTTTTAGCCCATAGAGCCCCTTCACCAATCTGCACACCTTGTCCTCGGGAGCATCAAACCCCTCCATCAACACCTCCTTGTCAAGTTTGTCATAAAGAAAGGCTATCTTGACATCCATCTGGTGGACCTCCATGTTCTCTGCAGCAGAAATGGTGAGCATTAGATGGATGGAGGTGAATGTCACAATGGAAACAAAGGTCTCATCGTACTCGTTGCCAGACCATTAAGAGAACCCCTTTAATACCACCCATGCCTTGTACTTCTCTATCTTGCCATCCTCTTTCCTTTTTACTTCCAGCACCCAGTTGGAACCCACAATGTGAGCACTGAAAGGTGTGTCCACGAGCACCCCTATCCCATTCTCCTCGATGGAGCTGAGTTCAGTGCGAATTGCTTCATGCCACTCAGCTTTTTCAGGTCAAGTGAGTGCTTTTGTGACAGAAGTTGGCTCCTTTTGAACCAGGAACGAATAGTTCAAGACCGCCCATTCACCCATATTTGCGTCATAATGCTGCCGAGGTACTTCGAGATTTGAACTTGTCCTTGGAACTGCTCGCCGTTAACGTTCATGTGGAAGCTGGAGGTGTGCTTTGTCGTTGATGACTGGAGAGGCATCCTCCTTATGGTCTAGAGCATCAGATACATCAGAATCGGTGTCTGATTCCTCTGAGTCATCTTCATCATCTCATATCCCTGTTGCAGCACCCAGTCCATGTCATTGTGCTGGTGCTTCGTCTCCCTCCTCAAGGAGAGTGAGCCACTCTCCCCGTTTTGGAGTGTTCTCACGTTCGAGAAGCTCTCCCTTTCTCGCAGATCTTTTGTGGACATCCGCGTCTTTGCTGCAGATGACCTTCTTGGTTCCTTGGTCCCACAGTCTATAAGCTCTTTCGGTGGTGTCATAGCCAATGAAAATACACGTCTGTGCTCTTGCATTGAGCTTTCCTAGGCCCTCACCCACCTGGACCTTGGTAAAGCCGGTACAACTAAACACATTGAGATGGGAAGCATCCAGCTTCCTACCTGACAATGCTTCTTGAGGATTCTTAAGCTGTCGTGTTTACTTTTTCTTGCCACTCCTTTACAGAGCAGCTGCAGGTGTGAGGTTCACAAGATAGGTAGCCGTACATGTTGCTTCAGCCTAGAACCTAGGAGGCAGCTTGGCGTCAAAGAGCATACACCTTGTTGTGCCCAGGAGGGTCTCATTCATCCTCTCTGCTACATGGTTGCTTTGATGTGAGTAGGGGGTATTTTTCTTGTGTTCAATACCCTGCAACTTAAGCCACTCCCTATAGGCTTTGTATTCTCCCCCATTGTCTTTCCTGGATTCCTTCACCTTCTTTCCACTCAGACGCTCAACCATAGCGATGAAAGGCTTGCAGATTCTCTTGCACCTCAATTTTCTTGTTGAGAAAGTACATCTAGACATTGCGGCAGTTGGCATTGGTACATGTGAGGAAATATCTACCGCCTCCATTGAATAGCATGCGAAAGGGACCACACACATTAGAGTGGATGAGGTGAAGGAGTGCGAGAGCACGTGTACCACTGCACGTTAAGGGTTTCGTTCTGGCCTTGCCTTGAAGACGTGGCTCACAAAAGATCTAGGCTCCCTCCGCCTCATCACGTAGCTCCATCACACGCACTAGCTCCTTCTTTCTCGTGAGCACCAATGTGCGATGAGCCACATGTCCAAAGCGCTTGTGCCACATGTTCTTGGAGGATTTGCACTGGTAAGAATGAATAGCCCTGGTGGCTATATTTTCTTACAGTTTTGTCACATAATCTTCTAATGCCACTGCTCTTGCTACTCCAACATGCCCTTTGTCATCAAAATCAATGCCGTTGCTCTCCTCATCATCAATCTTGGCCGAAGATTTAGTCGTTGATGTTTTCATCTTGGTCTGCAAGACGTAGAGTCCATCAATGCGAGGAACGTGTGCAACAACCTTCTTGGCAGATTAGGAGATGTTGATGTCCTTGGTAGGGACTATTACTGTTTCCTTCTCTGTAAAGACCACTTTCATGCCATGGTCAGTTATCTTAGAGACGGAGAGCAGGTTGGCTGTGAAGGAGGGAAAGTAAACTACCCCCTCTAGCTTGAGGTTGGAGTCTGCACCGTTGACACCCATTGTGACTAGCTTTTCACCAATCCCTTCAGCTGCCTCAAACTTGCCGTTGGCGACTCTGAACGTCTTGTTGGATGAAGCAAGAAAGATACATTCTCTCTTCTCGGAAGTGGTCTGCTTGTTTGTTCTCGAGTCAAGGCCGTAAGCTCTTGGCCTGGGTATCGTCCTCCCCTTGCTGGAGGCACACTCAGCCATCAAGCTTGTAGAATCCTTCCCACCATTTCCCCCTTGCTATTCATCCCCGTCTCCTCAACCCTTCTTGGGTGCCCGGCACTCCGGAGCCCAGTTTCTAGCCTTGCCACAGCTATAGTAGTTTCCTTGACAATTTGGACACCTTCCGTTGTTGCTAGTGCTATTGTTTCCCTTGTATCCAAAGGCAGAGGTATTGCGGAAGGTACCGCTGCTCCGTGAGGCAAAGGTAGCCATGTTTGCTTCACTACTGTTGTGTCGCATGGCTTCATTCCACACATACTCCAAGACGGTGCTATAGGAAACTTTCTCTTCAGTTCACCGTCCAATCACCGTGATCATGGGACCCTAACTCTCTGGCAGCATCATCAGAAATCATGGCGTGCATATTGGATTTCAGGTTCCACCCCATGCCGGTGGCTTGTTGCAAAAGCGTCTCAAACTTCTGTACAAAGGTGGAGACATCCTCCCCTTCACCAAACCTCATGCTGATGAGGTTCTCTAGAATGAAGAGACAGTTTATAAGTTAGGAGGACTGAAACACCTTGCCTAGTTTGGCGTATGCCGCGGATGTTGTTCTTCTATGCCCCATGGCCACTACTATGGATTAACGGACAAGTTGGGCATGCAGTGCTCCCTTGGAGTAATTCCCCCAAACCTTGTTTGTGGTGCAAGTCCAAGCGAAACACCAAAAGTGTAGTGCAACGGATAACATGCTGGACTTAGGGAAAACAGGTCCTGCGACCGAGCCTTGATGTGCGCAGGAAGGTTGTTGACCTTCCTTCACATGGGAAGTTTCTTTGACAATTCTCCATGCATGAGGAGGATGTGCCACTTGGCGGTAAGTGGATGTGCCAATTGGCGAGCTGGTGAGGTGGTGTGGAGTGGCCAAACCCAAAGTGCCACTACCCACTCACCTCAAACGCCAGGCCTAGGACTATATGTATCAGGATCATTCCTCATTCTTATTACACAATGTGGCCGTAGATGCTCCTCACAGATTTGTCCAACTAAGGAACACTATAAAGAAGACAGTGGTTGGTCTAAGCCCCAGGAGTTAGTCTTTGACTAGCACCTGACGCAAAAGAAACCAAGTGTTAAGTGGACACCGTTGCTAGCAATTGATTGCCTAGGAGCTGCACAGTGTGCAACCGTGATCCTGAGGGTGATGTCTTCTCCTAGCTGAAATGCTAGGAGCGGACGGCAGATGCTATTGTGTCGGCCCTGTTTTCAAGTCCGTTTTCCTCAGGCCGGTTGACAAAGGGTTATGGGCCTACACTGACCATTTTTAAGGCACGCTTTGCTCAACTCTGGTACGCTCTCTCCAGGTGCGCACGTCAGCTCCATCAGCTCCATCAGCTCCATCTACTTCATCGGTCCTAACGGCTGAACTTGCACCTAGCACACAAGGACCAAGGACAAGCTCTGCCCTTGAAGGCACAACCATTGGGTCTCAACCAGGACAAGCTCTGCCCTTGGAGGCAAGTCCCTGAGTGTGCTAGTGTGATATGTCCTCTCTATTTGCAGGTAAACATTGGCTGGAGGGGTAAGCAACAGAAGTGCACCTTGAAACCGGCAGCAGACATTAGCTAACATCAGCCTACATCGGCCTCAACTTAGATGAGATACAAAACGCAGAAAAGGGCAGCTAAAATGGCTGGCCCATCAGGAGCAGTGGGGGCTGCTTCAGGGCAGTCCTCAAACGCAACAGAGGTTGCCATAGGGCAGTCCTCAAACTCAACAGTAGCTACCACATGGCAGACCACAGGAGCAACCGTGATTGCTACCGCACTGCCGCAAGGTCTTGAATCTTTGGGAGGAATCCCCGTCTTCGAGGGGAACGACTTCCCACTCTGGAGATGGTAGTTGGAACTAGCAATGAAAGTGCGGGGATTCATCAAGCTTTTGAAAGGAGAGGAGCAGGTTCCCGTGGAGGGTTCACTGGAGCACGAGACATGGACTGAACAAAATGATATCTTCATGTCACTCCTCAGCAACGCGGTGGCCAAGAAGTATGTTCCTGTCATTGTGGGGTTCACACTGGCTTCGGATGCTTATACCAAGCTCAAGTGTATGCACCAATCCACCTCCCTCGTAAACGAATTATTCATCCTACAATGGCTGGTTAGCATGCGGGTGAATGAGGGGGAATCAATCCCCAATTTCCTATAGGAGTTTGAAGGACTCTTTGGCAAGGCTCGCAAGATGAACTGGGACCTTGACAAAAACATGCAAGCCATGATCCTCCTTATGGCGCTACCTGAGAGCTGGAGCCCAATGATCACCGTCATGGGCAATTGGAAGGAGGATGACCTGACATACACATCAATGTCCGAGTACGTACAAAACGAGGCCATGCACCGCAATGAAAGTGAGGCTAACTTCTCAGCCTATGCCGCACGCTACGGTGGCCGCGGGAGCAAAGGGTCACCCTTTGGACAGAAAGGCGGCAGCGGAAGTGGTGGCGGCGGAGGCCACAATGGCGGCAAGGCTCCCAAGCAACAAGACAACTGTTGCAACTGTGGCAAACCTGGGCACTGGGCAAGAGAGTGCAGGTCGTCAAAGAAGGAAGATGGCGGAAGTGGTGGGAACACAGGCAGCAAAAAAATTGGCAAAGACGCCACCAACATGATGGCACAAAGCACGCCTCCAACAAAGGACGTGGCGCTGCTCGGGCCAGGAGCCTTTGAGCTCGACTCCGGCACTGATCATCACTTTAGCAACGACAAGGTTGGATTCAGCTCCATCGCCCCCACTGATTGGCAGTTGAGATGTGCAAACGGCAGCATTGTGAGCGCAAAAGGTGTTGGA
Source organism: Penium margaritaceum (assembly GCA_023375785.1). Taxonomy (NCBI): domain Eukaryota; kingdom Viridiplantae; phylum Streptophyta; class Zygnematophyceae; order Desmidiales; family Peniaceae; genus Penium; species Penium margaritaceum. Next base: position 34,253 of record SZWC01009652.1, read on the forward strand.
GACAAGCTGGTGAGCATCAATCGTAATGGTGCAGAGAAGGATCTGCGACTGCGTGACGTAGTCTACATACCCTCCTTTGCGGCAAACCTCCTGTCCGTGTCAAAAATCACTAACAACGACATGACGGTGGTGTTCACACAGAAGAAGGCGGTCATCGCCACGAACAAGGACATCAAGGTCCTTTACGCCAGCAAAGATCTCGTGGCACAGGTGTCACGAGTTGATGTTCTCTGTGTATTGCAGAAAACCACAACAGTAACCTCAGAAGAAGATGGTCATGCAAGTGCAGCGTGTCAGAAGCTCGGGTGCAGTTCCAACGTGGCCTGACGGGTCTTCCGTGCTCACGGCTTGTTTTGTGCAGGTGGTTCTGAATCTACGCGTGAGCTTTCTGGTCGCCTCACGCTATGTTTCTGGTAGTTGAAGAAAAATGTGAGAGAGTCACTTTTGCGATGAGAAGAACGCGATTTTGTATGTGTTTTTTACCATAGACATGATCTGAACTTTTTTTTCTAGTCATGAGCTCTCCAGCGCACCAAACCGTGCGCGATGCGGATCACCGTAGCTCCCGCTATGGCGGCCGACGTGCAGCACCCCAAACCAGCCGCTCAGTCGGCGGCGCGCACCACGTCGCCCGCCGAGGTGCCCTCACACATCAAGGACCCATCAAAACGTCTCTCTGGAGGTGCAGATGTCCCTACGTGTAGTGGCGGTGCTCCTTGCGCCTTTGGGTTCTGTTTCGATGAGTTAATCATCATCTTTGGTGATGGGGATTGATGTGGTTCGAAACCTGTTCACGGACCTGCAGTCAGAATTTTGACCTGAGTAACAAACTGTACTACTGAGTTTTGGACTCCAAGCCAGGATTTTGGCTAAGTCCCTCAGTAACAAAACTGCACTCCTGAAATCCGGCGGATCATCCACCGGACGCCTCGGCAGTCCTTTCGGAGCAAAATCCCCAGATGGCATTTTGTTAGGGTACGTTTGGCCTCGGCCGTCTGGCCGCGGCCGAAGTCGACTCGGATTCCAACTTTTGAGTGTAGTTGCGCTCAGATTTCGACTTCAAGCGGGGTCAGATCCGACTTGATTGTCCGCTGACAGCGTCGAATGTTGCAATAACATTGCTTCCGGACGCCCGACTACGAAATGAGTCATGATCAGATGTAGCGACGGTGGATCCGTTCCGCGGACAGACGACCGAGGCCAAACGTACCCTTACTTGTTCCGATCGATTATTCACCGGCTGCCGAACTACGGCCAGCTCTCAGAGCCGCTGCGCACACCCCAACTTTGGAAGCCCATATCTCCCTCGTTACTAGTCTGATTCTGCTTAAACAACTTCTACCAGATTCAGCGACTCGTCCACTTTCAGGGGAATCCTCCATTTTAGGATATGAGCAATCCTTGAATGGCCAACTCCAACGAAGAGGAATTTCCTCTTCCTGGCGGCTCGGCGGTGCCTCTCGGCGCCGCACTTGGGCATGCAGAGGGGCAAATCTTCAACATTCTCCCCCTTGCACCTGCCATGCCCGCTGCTCCTGCTTGTTCTCACTCGTCTTCCACTGCATCCTCCAGCCCATCACAGCTGGTCATCCCTAGTCCGGCCACGCTCAATGCGTGCCGGTCTACGAGTTGCGCTTTGGTTAAGCAATCTGCAAGCATTTTGTACGTGGTGTAGTGCTACAGCACCACCTGCCCCTTTTCAACCATGTCCCATGCATGGTGACAACGTACGTCCATGTGTTTCGTCCTCTTGTGCTGCGTCGGGTTGTTGGTCAGCAAGATTGAGCTGGTGTTTTCCTCTTGCACCATCGTAGGCTCTTGCTGTCGCACGTCTAGCTTCCCCAGCAACCTATGGAGCCACACTGCCTCCTTGACCGCCTCGGCCAGCGCAATGTACTCTGCTTCCACTGTGGAGGTGGCGATGCAGTCTTGCTTTCTGGTGCACAATGAAACCGCTGCACCTGCGAGGAAGAACACGTAGCCAGATGTGGAATTCAGCTTGTCCATATTGCCAGCATAGCCTGCATCCGTATAGCAGACCAGACGTAAAAGGTCCGCCCGCCCCTTGCCGTCAAACCTCAAGCGCGCATGTCGTGTCACCTACAGGCAGTAGAGGATGCGCTTGACCGCTTGCCAGTGTAGTGGTCCTGGATCGGCCACGTGTTGGCTCTAGTGGGTGTAGAGGCACCCTCAAGGATGTCTAGCTCTCGCTGGTTCAAGCTACCAAGGTTTGGGGCAGCCAATGGACACCTTTGGTGAAGAGTGTGGAGCACAAGGATCATGGATGTGAGTGAGCAGAACACTTCGCATTCAGTAGAACTGAATTGGAACACGATTGTTACTTATCATAGTCAGATTACATCAGATCCTTATAGCTTGTGATGTAAGCTTTCCAACGCATCCAAGCACACCCAAATCGGAGCAGTAGAGCCCCTGCAACGGCCGTTGAAGTAACCCTTGGTGGAGCCGCCCACCTTGCCTTGCACGCTAGGCAACGGGAGGCGCTTCGACGATGACCCGTCGAAGCGCCATTCATTACCCAGAAGTCAAGGAGAAGTTCACCCTGGTCAACATGAGTCTTCTGGTTGCTTCCTTTATGGCCCTGGTGCATTTGGGGATCGTCGGAGACGAACTCGGATCACTGGTGGTGGATTATCCCGCCACCCATGGCGGGTACCAGATTCCACCCCCCCCAACACCCGAATTTCGGACTAGGCTAACTTTCTGAATAGTCACTCAAATCGAGCGATTCAAAGCTCTATCCTGCATAGAGAAATCCAAGGAATCCAAATCTAAAGTCAGATCAGGTGTTAGGCCACTCCTCAGTGGTCTAACCAGGAAGTACACTCAACCGTACTCATGGCAAGGGGCACACCATGTCAACACCACGTACCTGCTCACTTCGCCCACTGTGTAGGCCAGGTCCGGTCGAGTCGCCACCATGGCATACATGAGTCTGCCCACAGCGGATTGGTAGGACACCCCTGCCATATCTTCCCGCTCTTCTTTTGTTTGTGACGCCATTGCCACACTTAACTCAGAGGTCGTGGAGACCGGACTGCCAACTGATTTGCAGTCCTCCATGTCGTACCGCTTCAGCACCTCGGCCACGTATTTGGCTTGCCCCAACTCGAGCGTGCGCATCCTCCGGTTCTGCGGGATGCTCACCCCGAGGTAGTACTCCAGCTCCCCCATGTCCGACATCTGGAATCTGCTACTCAGCTACTCTTTCGTATGTTGTAGGCTCGGAAGATCCGTCAAGCACAAAATCAGGTGGTCCACGTAGAGTGCGACGATCTGATGGAGCTGTTTGTCGCACCGCACGTACACGGTGTGATCCGCCTCACAGCGCTTGAAGCCGAGTTGTGCCATGAAGTTGTCTATCTGTTGCTACCAGCATCTGGGTGATTGTTTTAGCCCGTACAAGGACTTCCATAGCTTGCACAGCTTGCCCTCCGGCGCCTCCACCCCCTCTGGCACCTCCATGTAGATCTCTTTGTCTATGATGAAGTTGAGGAAGGCCATATTTACGTCCATTTGGTGGAGCTCCATGTCCTTTGCGGCCGCCACCGCAAGGATCGCCTAGATGCTAATGAACTTGGTGACGGGAGCGAACGTCTCATCGTAGTGCTCGCCCTTACGCTATGCGTATCCCTTTGCCACCAGCCGCGTCTTGTATTTGTCAACCACACCTTCATTTGTGAACTTGGTCTTAAAGACCCACTTAAAGCCGATGACCTTGGCATCTTTCGGCTTGTTAACCAGCTCCCACGTATCATTTTCCGTGATGGACGCCAACTCCGATTTGATGGCTGCATCCCATTGATCCCCTTCGGGCCATGCAAGCGCCTCTTGCACAGTTTTCGGCTCTCTTGATGCAGCCAACATGCACGGCGTCATGCCGATCCATCGACCGGTGCTTGCGTCGAAGCGTTTCCCCGCTTTCCGCTGCCTCCCGCTGCGGCGCGGTAGTTTTGGTGGTGCATCATCACTTTGCTGCGATCCCTCCGACTCTGCATGCTCCGGTGAATCATCGACCGGACGGCTCCCGAGGATCTCTCTCGCTCTGGCGAAACATCGCATGAACGACCGGCACGTCCGGTGGATTTTCCACCAACGCCCCATGCACAATCTGCCGGGAGTGCACGCCTTGGCACCCTCGGTGCCTCATCCGCCCGATCCTTCCAGGTGGATCTCCTCATCAGCTTGATCATCATCAGAGTCCTCGGTGTCGGCTGCCACCGCTGGTGCACCTTCGCGCTCTGATGCTGTATCCTCAACTTCGGCGTCCACCGGCTCCTTCTCGTAGTCAAGGAGCTGGAACCACTCCCCTGTCTTTGGAGATTCCACCACGCCCACATCGTTGCTGTTGATATAACTCTGCTTCTCGTCAAACTCGATGTCTCAGCTGCCGATTACCTCCTCCTTGCACATGTCGTAGAGCCGGTACGCCTTATGCGTGCTCTCATAGCCAAGGAAGAGATACGACTTTGCCCACAGCTCTAGCTTGCTGTCACGCCTCAACGCAGCCTGCACCACCGCGTGCGCCTTATGCCCGCACACTTTCAGGTGTGCCACACTTGGCTTGCGCCCGCTCCAAACCTCCTACGGTGTCTTCCAGCTGTTCTTCCCCTTCAGCACAGCTGTAGGAGTGAGGTTGATGGTGTAGCTCCCGTACACACAGCCTCCATCCAGAAGCTTCGTGGTAATTCCACATCCACCAATATGGTCCGTACCATGTTCAGCAGCGTCTGGTTCGCCCACTCCGCCACGCCATTTGATTGAGGAGAATACGGTGTAGTTTCTTCCCATTTTATGCCCTGTTGCTTCATCCACCCGCTACAGCCTACGTACTCTCCGTCATTGTCGCTGCATAGCGCTCTGACCATCTGGTCAGTCTACCTCTCCACCGCGGTGACATACTCCTTCAGCCGGTCCAGGACCTTGCCTTTTCGCTTCATGAGGTACACTGTACATGTAGAGTTTTCTGCTCTAGTCTATGAAGGTGACGAAGTAACGCACGCCACTCTTTGGCGCCGTCTTGAATGGTCCGCACACGTCGCTGTGCACGACCTCCAGCAGGTCCGAGGCGTGATTCACGTTCTCGTTGAACGGTTTGCGCTGCGCCTTGCCCAAAATGCAAGGCTCACACTTCTTGTGCTTTCCTGCATCTGTAGCCTCTTCCGCACCGTCGATGACGAGGCCGCATACCAGCTTGCCCTTCGCCATCTCCTCCACGACTAAAGGTGAGGAATGCCCCAATCGTCAGTGCCAGAGCTCCAGATCAGCTCCCCCTCCTTTGGTCAGGTTGACGGTGCGTTCTTGCGAGTCTGCTGAATCTGTCGCCGTGGGGATCACCTTGGTCTTGACGATGTAGAGGTCTCCCTCGCGCTTAGCCTCCAGCACGGGCTCGCCGCCACCATCCTTCCGCACGACTACCCCTCTTGTCCTGAAGAGCACCTCGTACCCCTTGTCAGATAGGCGGCTGACACTTAGAATGTCATCCAAGCGAGGTACGTGCTGCAAGTTCTTGATCACGCACTGTACCCACTTCCCACCAACCACCACCTCCACGTCCACGTCTCCTTGGCCAGCCGCCGGCTCAACCTTGTCGTTCGCGACCACCATGGATTTGCTGGACTTGGTGTAGTTGATGAACCCAACCTTCTCAACCTGGGTATTCTCCTCTGCTCCGGAGTCAAGGCATCTTCAGTTGGCCTTCTTGAGGTAGTGGTTTTGACTGTCGTTAAGGAGCGCCTTCTTGCCTTTGGCATCCTTGCCTCCGGCCTTTGCCTCCTTGGTGCACTCACTGGTCTAGTGGCCCTCCTTGCCGCAATTTTGGCACACACCCTTCTTGGCGCCCTTCTTGCTGCCGCCATGTCCGCCACCTCCCTTGGCCCCACTTCCGCCACCACGCATTTTGGTGACGAGGACCGATGAGGACGACGAGGAATTTTCACAGCTCCGTCGCTACACCTTGTTGCGCATTTACTCGCGACCGCGCCATAGGTCAACTTGTCCTTTGCTCATCCTCCCAAGACTGTGATGAGAGGGCTCCAACAATCAGGAAGGGCCATGAGGAGGGCCATCGCCTGCAGCTGCGTGTCGATCTTCCACCCCACGTCATTACACTATGAGGCCGACGACTCGATCTGCTACATGGCGGTGATGAGTTCATCTCCCTCTTCAATTCTCACTGTGAAGAGTCGCTTCATTGCGAATGTTTTGTTTGCCAGCAACTTGGATTGATGGATGGTGCAGAGTTTTTGCCAATCTTCGCCTGCCAACTTGCAGCCTTGGAAGTAGCCCCACTGCGACTCGGCCGTCCCGGACACCAGCAGCATGAGCACCTCCGTGTTCTTCTTTGCAAAGACCTCCTTCTGCACTTCCGTCGTCGTCGCTTTGTCGAGGAATTCCGTTCCCTTCATGACCTCAAGCAGCCCCTTATGCGCGAGGTGTAGCTCGAAGTGCCACCTCCATAGCCCATAGCCAAGGCCACATGCATACTTCTGGATGGATTGCATCTCCTTCTCCGCCATTTGCGCAATCTTCAACTCCAGGACATGACAGTTTGACAGCGATGTCGTCCCCGACAATGATCCCGTCCACAGCGAAAGCCGTGAGCGAATGTAGACCGGTCAGGGCAGTGGGCCCATAACCCTTTGTCAGAAGCTGGGGTGCACTTCCAACGTGACCTGACGGATCTTCCGTGCTCACGGTTTGTTTTGTGCGGGTGCTTCTGAGTCCAAGCGTGAGCTTTCTGGTCACCTCACGCTATGTTTCTGGCAGTTGAAGACAAATGTGAGACAGTCACTTTTGCGAAGGGAAGAACACAATTTTTCATGAGTTTTTTAGCATGGACATGATTTAACATTTGTAGGGCTAGTTATGAGCTCTCGAACGCACAAAACCATGCGTGATGCAGATCACCGTCGCTCCCGCTAAGTCAGCCGAATCGCAGCACCCCAAACCAGCCGCTCAGTCGGCGGCACGCACCACGTCGCCCGCCGAGGCGCCCTCACACATCAAGGACCCATCAAAACGCCATTCCGGAGGCGCAGATGTCCCTATGTGTAGCGACGGTGCTCCTCGCACCTTTGGGGTCGGTTTCGATGAGTTAATCATCATGTTTGGTGATGGGGATTGATGTGGTTCAAAACCTGTTCGCGGACCTGCAGTCGGAATCTTGACGAAGTCCCGGAGTAACAAAATGTACTACTGAGTTTAGGACTCCAAGCCAGGATTTTGGCTAAGTCCCTCAGTAACAAAACTGCACTCCTGAAATCCGACGGATCATCCACCGGATGCCTTGGCAGTCCTTCCGGACCAAAATCCCCAGATGGCATTCTGTTACTCGTTCCAGTCAATTATTCACCAGCAGTGGAACCGCGGCCAGCTCCCAGAGCCACCGCGCACACCCCAATTTTGGAAGCCCATATCTCCCTCGTTACTAGTCTGATTCCAGTGAAAGAACTTCCAACGGATTCAGCAAGTAGTCAAATTTCTGGGGCAATCCTCCATTTTAACATCCATTAAATCCTCGGATCGCCGGATCCAACGACGAGGAATCTCCTCTTTGTGGCGGCTCGGTGGTGCCTCCCGGCGCCGCTCTTGGACATGCAGAAGGGCAAATCTTCAACACAGCGGAGGCAGTGGTCGGCACCAGCGCAGGAGAACACACCATCAGAAAATCAGAAGGCATCCTTTACCGCAAAAGATGAAGACGATGAGCTCTGGCATATATGCTTTGGGCACGTTACAAACAGCACGCTCCAGGTCATCCAGCAACAACAGCTGGTCCGCGACATGGATGGGTGCAAGAAGGATGCGGCTGGGTGTGGCAGCCTGTGTGAACCTTGCCTCCAAGGCAAGACCAAGCGAACGCGCTTTGAGCGTAACGGTCATCGTATAGAAGCAGCCCTTGATTTGATTCACACCGACGTGTGTGGACCGTTTCGCACGGCGTCAAACTGTGGCAGAAAGTATTTTTTGACCTTCATCAATGACCACAGCCGCAAGGTGTGGATCTACTTCCTCAAAACCAAGGGAAAGGTTAGAGAGAAGTTGTAGGAGTTTGTCACCATGGTGGAGCGGCAGACTGGAAAGAAAGTCAAAGCAATGCAAAGCGACAACGGCGGAGAGTATGAGGCATGCAAGGGCAGGTTGTGGCAACATGGGATCAACCACCATCCCACAACGCCCTACACGCTGCAAAGCAATGGTTTGGCCAAACGGATGAATCAGACCATCCTCAGCATGGTGTGTAGCATGCTCTTTGATGCAAAACTTCCACCGCGGTTCTGGGTGGAAACGGCAAGAATGGCATGCTATCTCGTCAACCTGACTCCTATGGCTGCTCTGGGCAGGCACGGAAAGAAAAAGGGCAAGCTACAGATGACACCACAAGACGTATGGTCAGGGAAGAAGCCGGACGCATCACACCTGAAATTCTTCGGCTGCACCGCATGGGTAAAGGTCCAGGCGGGTGAGAGTGCCCGCAAGCAGGATGTAAGAGTGCGAAAGTGCGTTATGATGGGCTATGAGATGGCCCACAAGACGTACCGTTTGTGGGACCTGGCAGGAAGAAGACTCATCACCAGCCGGGACGTAACCTTTGACGAGAGGAAACGAGGAAAGGTAGAGATGCTTGATCCCATGCAAGCTCAAAAACAGGGAGAATGGTTGGTGCTGCTGGAGTCGGGAGATCAAGCTCCTGAAAACTGGCAAGTGGTGCCAGTACGGCAGGCCGTGAAGAAGAGTGGTGTGGCATGGAGAGCGGCTACGCAGGCTGACGCAACGACGAGCTACGACATAGAGTTGGAGACGTCCAAGGCCTCTGAGACCAGCTCGGAGGCCAGTGGCTCTTCACAAGAGGAAAGCTTAACTTCAGGGCAGCCAGCAGCACAGGAGCAACAGCAAAGCGAAGATCCACCAGCAATGTAGCGTTGTAGCACACGGCACAGAAAATAAACTCCAAGGTACGACGCTGACACCGGAAGCTGGACTGAACTGAGCTGGTCCTCTTTGGCTCAGGGAGAGCCACTCACTGTGGCTGAGTCACTGGCAAGGCCTGATGCGGCCAAGTGGAAGGAGGCGGTGGACAGCGAGCTTGCTTCCATCAAAGAAAATGGTATATGGGTGCTGGTGGAAAGACCCGCTAACGCTCATGTGGTGGGCTCAAAGTGGGTGCTCAGGCTGAAGTGGAAGGAAGATGATAGCATCGACAAGTGCAAGGCAAGGATCGTGGCAAAGGTATTCTCTCAGCGCCTAGGATCTCAGTACAATGAGACCTTTGCACTGATCATCACGTTTGCCTCCATCAGGTCCCTACTGGCCATCGTTGCTGCCAAAGACCTTGAGATCCACCAGATGGATGTGAAGACAGCTTTCCTTTATGGGAAGCTCGACAAGGAGGTGCTAATGGAGGTACCAGAAGGTGTCCAAGCACCCGAGGGTAAGGTGTGAAAGCTGGTGAAGGCGTTGTATGGCCTGAAATAGGTCCCCCGGATCTGGTACAAGGAAATGGATAGCTTCATGGCTGAGCTCTCCTTTGCGCACTGCAAGAACGACCCTAATTTCTATGTGTAGGAGGATGAGCATGGCTTGTTGCTTTTGACATTGTATGTCGATGACTTGATCATGTGCTCTTCCACTCATGAGGCCCTTGCAGACCTTGAGAGGCACCTGAGTAGCAGGTTCAAGATGAAAGACATGGGCCCTCTCGAGTACTACCTTGGGATCGCTCTTCACCGCGATCGTAAAGCAAGCACCATCGAGCTCAACAAGACCAAGTACATCATGGACGTCTTGAAGCGCTACAACATGGAGGACTGCAAACCCCTTAGTACCCCCATGTCCTCTGACTGCAAGCTCTCCTCCTCCATGTCACTAAGCAACGAGGCAGACCGGCAGGAGATGCAAAACATTCCGTACCAGTCCGCCGTTGGAAGCCTCATGTATGCAATGGTGGGGACGTGACCTGACATCGCTTATGCGGTGGGCCAAGTGAGCAAGTTTGTGGCCAGCCCTGGGCTAGAACACTGGCAAGCCATGAAGCAGTTTTTTTGCTACCTAAAAAAGACTCGGCACGTGGGACTTCGGTTTGGAGGTCTAGAAGGATCAGACTCGCTACAACTTGACGTGCTATAGTGACGCGGACTGGGGAGGGTGGATTGACGACAAGAAGTCCACCTCAGGCTTTGTCTTCCTTCTCAACCGTAGTGTGGTCTTGTGCATGAGCAGGAAGCAGGACTGCGTCTTGCTCTCTACTATTGAGGCGGAGTACATCGCACTCTCCGAAGTGTGCAAGGAAACACAGTGGCTTCGCAGTTTGCTTGATGAGATCAAGGCACTACAAGAGGAAGCAACGGTCATCCGCATTGACAACCAGAGTGTAATTGCTATGGCAGAGGATGACATGATCTCTCGGCGTACAAAGAATTGGAAGATAACTTTAGGGCATGCAGGCCCATGCAAGCACGAAAATGGGCTCTGTGTGTGAGTGTGATGCAAGACGGCAAGAGTTTGGCTAAGTCTGGAACGCTGAATATAAAGAACAAGGAGAATTTACAAATGAGCCCCTAGCGGGCTTGTATAGGGGCGCCGGCAGCTAACCGCACCGGGCCCCGTCACCCCTGCTGAACCCAAATGAGTCAACAGGGAGAACACACTGCATATACCACGAGAGTAACAAAGGTGGTCTCCTCGAGGCACCGGAACAACTCTCCGAGTGACCGGGTCTCGACCACCGAGAAAGTATGAGCAGTGCCAAAACATCTCGGAATCAACGTCCAGACATCACAGACGGCTTTCCGAACATCGGAAGCCCCACAATAGCCATCGGGTCTCCTCGTCGCACCGGTACAGTCAACCGAGTGCGCGGGTCTGAACCCACCGAGAAAAACTCTCCTACCTCCTGACAAGCCCACATGGCTGCCGGAACGCATCGACTGCATCTCGCCGGCGCTGTCGTAGGTGCTGAAGAAGTCTCGGTGCAGTCCGGAGGCCCGTCGTGTCGTCACGCCCTCCTCTGCCATATACCCCGAATGTGGGTGTATCGGTAAACTAGCAGTGTCCGTCTTGACGGGTGGAAGCCACACAAACCAACACTCCCCTGGCTGACATAGCTGTCCACGCCAGAACGAATGAGCGAAGGCATGGAACAACAATGCATGGCAAGCCATAACATGCATGAGTCAACTCGCACAAACACACACACACACACACACACACACACACACACACACACACTCGTGTGCTATCCATCTAGGGTCTCCCTAGACACTAGCACAGCCCACCAAGTGTCTGGGTCTCGACCATGAGAGGAGTGATGCACACGCACACAAACCAGTGTAATGCACATCATACACATGTCAGAGGACAAGATGGTCTCCTCGTGACACTGGCGGTACCAGGGTCCGGGTTTCGACCACTACGAGCAATCCAACTCAATAGCATCATCATCCAAACACAGGATCAAGGGAGGATCTCCTCGTAACACGGGTGCAATGCACCACGTGTCCGGGTCTCGACCAACGGCTTGCATGCACATCACACACAGTATAGCGACACACTAAGACACACGATCACATGGTCTCCTCGTGACACTGGTGCAATGCACCAAGTGTCCGGGTCTCGACCAACAATGTGCTACCATCTGTATGCAGCTGTGCAGGCACGTAGCGTGAGGCACATGCGGGATGCTGTAGATGCTCAGAACTGAGCATGGACCTCGCCATGTATCTCCCATGGCGTCGCGTTAGGTCGACGTCCACACAACACTCCCCCTGGGCAGATGAACCTGGCAGCGATGTCCTCGATGGAGATGCTGATGTCGTGGCTGAACAGATCCTCGGTGATGAGTCACGTAGTGTATCCATCATGTAGAGACAGCTCCTCCTGTCACCTGTGAGTCGACTCCCTCCCTCAAAGACGAAGTGGTGTCTCCGGCTACAACTCCTCACATGAATCTGCATCACCTGGGGTATACCAGCCCTCGCATGACTGCCAAGGGTCCCAACTCACAGTCTCTCCTGCCTCCGCACTGCCGCGATGCATCTGTGTGCGCCGGAGGAACGGGAATGGGCGAACAGAACGCGTGCATGGATGAAGTGGCGGAGCTGGCCTCCGATACGGGATAGGAGACCCTGAGACACAAGGGTGTACTGCCAAGAGAGGAGAGCTGGAGCGATGAACCGGATCACCACTCGTGGATGAAGATGAAGATGGGGCAGGTGAGTCGAGTGGATGAAGGTGCGTACTGCCAAGAGAGGAGAGCTGGAGCGATGAAGGCAGCAGAAGAAGGAGGAGCGATGATGGGGTCGAAAAAAGCCGGGATGGCGGAAGCCGAAGGCATGCTCAGCATCACTACTGCTGCCGGAAGGCTCCTGCCGGTACCTGTGCTGTTGCCCTCCTCTGAGAATCGCTCACGCGCTGCCACCATCTCCCGCTGTAGCATGACTACACGCTCCTGCAGATCAGCATAATCTGCCTCGGACACGTCGAGGTGGCCCATGTCGACCTGGTGTAGAATGAACTCTGCCTCACTGGATGCCACACATGCAGAGTGCACAGCTCGTGAGTACATCGCCATCTGCATCTCTGCTGCTGAAGATGATGGAACAGGTGCCGCTGCATCCTCCTGGGGGTCAACCAAGGTCGCAACATGCTGAGACGTTGGAACATCGGATGCAGCTGTAGGTGTCGCATCCACATCACAGCTCGTGTCTGTCATGCAAGGAGTGAGCGGTCACATGCCGAGAGAGAAGGAGAAGGAGGAGTCGTCAGAGTCCGTAGAGCATGTGGAAGCGTCGTCCGTGCAGGTACTGCCACTCTCGGCGTCGATGTGATCGGTAGCGTCACCAAGAGGTGAAATCGAGGGGGCAGAACTCAGCTCCTGCTGACGAGGTGACTCCATCTGTATGTATGGATCTGCTCCGGTGTCCTCGACTGCCGCCATAATGGACACAGGTGTAGAGGGCTCTGGCTCAGCAATGTCCGTCAAGGCGACCAACAAGCGCAGCTGGCGCTCACGCACTGTCTCGCC
>SZWC01009652.1:65576-102378 GCA_023375785.1 Penium margaritaceum
GAGGGAGAGGGAGAGGGAGAGGGAGAGGGAGAAGGAGAGGGAAAATGAGGGAGAGAAGGAGGGAGAGAAAAACAGGGAGGATCGGGGGAGATCATGCGCGCAGCGGGAGAAGGTGGGGTGAGGAACGTACATCAGCCAATGCTGGAGCCAAGCACACGAGCGCGACGAGCAGTGTGGCGAGAGTAAGAGTCATAGGCTGCATTGTTGTTGTCATCGAGACTGGTACGCCTGCGGCTGGACCGTTTGCTTGCTGGCTTGCCCGCTTGAGTGATCGCCTGCTTGCTCGGACGCTCGCCTAACTGCTCGCAGTATTGCCTGATCGCTCGCTCGCTTGCTGGCCCGTACGTTTCACGTGCTTGGCGATTTGTCGTCTGGCTGGGCAGCTCTGAAGTTGGGGGACTAGCCAGTTCAGTTGGGGGTGAGGGGCGGGCAAACACGGAGAATGCTTGGGAAGATGCAGTGACACATAGAAGGTGGATATGATTCAGCGGGGGGAGCGATGTGGTTCCTGATGCCGAGGGCACAGTAGGACAGTGTCGGGCATAATGGGACAGCAGTGGGGGGGGAGAGAGAATGATGGTCAGGTGGGGCGGAAGACGGCGCCGGTTCCGATGCGGTGCACCGACGGGGCATCGGTGGTGGGAGAACGTTCCAATAAAACTTTGGAACCTCGCGCGAAAACGTCTAATAACCATTTGGTGCGGCTTCGGCAAGCTGGTCAAAAGTTTTAGAAATTACAATACCTCTTAGAGATCGAAATGGTTTTATTTCTTCTCGCCGATGGGCGCGGAAATATGGAAACAGTCGAGGAAAGATTCGATTTTGGAACTGAGAGATGGAGTTTTCCGACGTCAATCAGGTACCCAGCCGCCATTGTGGAGTTTAGAGAAGGGAGGAAGCGATCGTGCAGTTCATCTTCAGATCGGTCTGGAGGGGTTTTCAAAACTTAATTTTTGAAGAGGACAACTACAGCGCTGATTCGCAGGTTGGTTACTTCCTGCGAACGCGTGCATGTGCAGGCTTGCCTCACAGTACACACACAGTACTGACTTTAAAGACCAGATTCGGATTGACGAGCCTCCCATCGTGCCTATTGTTTACGGACATACGTGGGCAAACGTTGGGGTTTCTGGATGCACCGCCCAACAGCAGCGGAAGTCGCTCTGAAAAGAGATCGATGTAAGAGTCGTCGTGCAACTTTCGAAAAGTGGTTGGATGCCGCCGACGGGAGGCGCGGTGGCCTTCGGTCGGCCACAACACAATGATACGTAAATCATTCATCGTGCCGCATGTGCCTCCGATCTTCTCCTGGGAGATGGGCCAGCTGTTCAAGTGCCGTCGGGCTGGCTTCGCCCCAAGGCCTCAGGGCACAGGTGATCACCCTGGACATTGTCTCGGACACTCCTGTCCGCGGGTATCTCCCGATCAGCCGCTGCGACCCGCGGCAACGACGTTGAGAGGAACATTACGACGATGACCTCTTGAACAATACTAAAACCGAGGAGAGTGAAAGCAATACCTATCGCTTCGACCCGCCGGTATAGCCATGAACCCAGCTGAACAGCCAACCTCACGTTGCAGGCCTCGCTGACGGCGAGCTTCCGGCTGAAGCTTTTTCTGGGACATTTTTCACTATGATGTGCAGTGACCTCAAGGCCAGATTTTTCATGTCGAAAACGACTAACCGATAAGGCCCTTTATATGAGACTCGTAGGAATAAGTCGGTGCCAGAGGCGTCCACAAGTGCTTGCCAACAATCGCGGAATTGTTGGCCATGACGGCAGCCTCGCCCTGGAGTCTGAAGGACGGCCGCTCAGGTCGACCGCAAGATTAAGCACCAGAATAGGGTAGGTCAAATTGCGCATAAAGCTGAATTACAGTCTCTCCTTACATACGTGACAACACTATGGGGGAGATCAAGAAAGCGGGATATAGATGGTGAACGGTGCAAGTTGCGATACACAACATGTTGCACTAAGAAGAACAAGGATCTTCCGCCAAAAAGAGGTGCAAAAGAGTGGAATGTTTAAGACCTTGGGACAATAGAATCATCCATACCTAGTAGAAAGTGTACTTTGATGTCAAGTGACAAAACTATAGAGCCCATATATGCTGTTAAGTCTGGCAGAAATCAGGTGGCTCACAAGGATGAAGTGCACGACGATAGAATATTCAAGGAATTGGGGAAAATGGATGATTTGTCTTAAGGAACGAGTGTACTTTGATGAAAATTGTGGAATAAGTTCATCACATGTAAACAATGACGAGAATAAGAATGAGGCATATGTTGGGTCCTCATCGTTCGGGCCGAGTGACTTGTGCGAGGTTGTTTCGTGCGTGACTACATGCAGAAGCTTCGCCGAGAAAACGAGGGGCTTGGAGAAAATCGAGGTGCAGTTTTATAAAGATCCACAGCCGTCAAGAAGTTGACTGAACAGTATCGAATCATCAATATGGTTCTCGACACTATTGTCCACCACTCTAGAAAGTGGTCGAAGTAGTCAAAACCTTCTAATGCTCATATTGACATGGGGCATACAAGCCCAGAAAATTAGTAAGAGAATGCTAGCACCAAAACTTAGCTGAGTCTAAAATATGCAGATTATACATCAAGGAGAGAATACAATGAGCCCTAGTGAGAGCTTATATACTTGGGATAGGCGGCTAGCCTACTAGGCCCTATCATCCCCGTCGTGCCAATAGGCCCAAACGGGGAATACACATGTCACAAAACGTGAAAACACACAAGGGAGGTCTCCCGAGGCACTAGAACACTGAAACCATGTGCCCGGGTCTCGATCGACAAGAAACCATGCAACATACCCAAAACACATCCAGACTCTACTGTGATAAACTAGCATCAACGGTAAGCCAAGCTAGGCAAGTCTGGGCCTCCCGAGACGGCAAAGAATGTAGCTAGGCGTCCGTGTCTTGGCCACATGCAAACTACAAATGCATGACAAAAGTCAACAAAGACACGATCAATCAGTATTGGGTCTCTACAGGTACCGATACAAACCATTGTGTACCCGATTCTCGACCACAAGGAGAATGCACAACTTGTCGAAGAGAATATGTGGCAAATCATCATGGGGTCTCCTGGAGCACAGGCACAAACCACCAGCGCCTGAGTCTCGACCGCAGACAAAAATCCATGAGCCATACATGGGTGAACTAGGTGGTTAAAATTCAGCATGGTGTCACGGGAGTGACGTAACGTCTCTAGGACCATGAGTACAAACTAGGAATCTCTCACTACACACAACTGTATGAAAATCAGACAACTCAGAGCCCATAGACCAACACTCCCTCTGGGCTGCAAGAGTTGTTCACAAGGTACCAGCTGAGAGGATACAAATGCTCCTCCTCGATGAGAGAGTCTTAGGAACATGAACGCCAACACCGTCCTGCTAGGATGAATCTGCTCCCCTTGGGTGCAGAAGGCTAAGAACCGGTCACCTATAGATAACGTTACATCTCCCCGTGGCTGAAACTATTTTGGGAAGAAAAATTCAACAATGAGTTCACCTGACAATAGTTGCAGATATGAAAACTTCATCAAAGAGATGAGGATGAGGCTAGAATGCTACCATGTGCACAACTCGCTCATGTACTTTCTAACGCCTGTCCTTACCACCTCCAGAGTGGTACGAGAAGAGAGGGATGGTCTCACTTCACACATATGGAAGCTGCCAGATATCTCAACTTGCACGATCATGGGTATCGCTCTTAGTAGACTCAGAGGGTGCAGGAGTGGAGAAGAAGCTACTAGATGCTCTGTGGTTGAGACGAGAGAGAAGATGAACTCCCCACATCTGGGCGATGTCAGAGGTCCCAACTACCAGATCCTGAAGTAGTATAGGTGGAGAGGATGGTGCTGGAAGGTCCTTGAGTGGAGGGTGGAGAAGGAGCTGGATCTGAGTGTAAGGAACTCACTTGTACAGTCCGAACAACAACTGCACAATCCAATGTGCGTAGGTGCTCTTGTGCTGCAACCAACTCACCATGGAGAAGAGAGGCGTGGTCACACATCTCGGCAGATCCGCTTGTGTAACTATGCTAACCTCAAACTCAACATCTTCGAGCACCACTAACAGCTCACTGTAGGTGGTAGACAAGGAGTCTACCACTCGGCGTAACACCTCCACCTCCATCTATGCTGCCTTAAACCGGATAACTACGGGTGCCACATCTCCTGAAGCGGTACCTCTCCACACGTGCTTGGACTCAGACAAATGGTCAACTAGGGAACCTGGAGAAGTGTCATGCTCTGAGAGAGGAGATGTGCATGGCTCAGAGGAAGAGAGAGATGGTACACATGCAAAGGAAAAGGATGGAGATGAGCCGAAGGACGTCTCCAAGCTATCCGGGGTGTCATCACCACCCACTGTCTCAGGATCCTCATCCTGTGAGGCGTTATCTGAGGATGCAATGGAACCATATGTGTTGTGTCCACTACAACCCTCAGTGAGCACCTCACCCAACGTACTCTATAGTGCACGCAACCACTCCTCTACATCCCTCATCTCACACTCTCTAGCGCTACGGATGTAGTCACTCCTTCCCATATCCCCAGAGAAGAGGTACTCGGATACCACTTGTGGTGTGGAGGTGTCGTTGAACAATGCCACGGGGAATGTAGTGACATAGGTCTCATGCTCAGTGATGAGAGAGCAAATCTCGTATTCCTCAGCACGACATCTGAGACAAGGATGACCAGGTGCTGTCACCTTAGGGAGCCACCATGTCGGTCTCTGGCCGCACATTGGTGAGAAGCCATCCTCGGTTATTTCCGAGAGGCTAGGCTCGACCCCCGGGTGGAGGTGCATGCTCACCCGAGCGGTTTCTTGGTATGGGTGTGTACTCACTAGCGTATGAGATTCTCGCTCCCCCCGTCCAAACTCTTGTCTGTTCTTGTGACACTTGGTTCTAAGGCAGAATCTTACCACATCCATGGTGTGCGATGCTCACAGCTCACTGTCGTGCTATCACACAACACCATGAGAAACACGTGCTAGCAACTACTAGTATCAGAGTAATGAGAATCCATACTCACGCTTCTTCAATCTACGGCTTGTGGGTGCAGAGGTGGCCCATCTTCTGGCCATGTCGTTTGCCTAGGGTGACCTCTTATGTCACACAGTTGCGGAGACAACAGTACGTCCTACGCATGCTCGTGCCCCAGCACTCATCTCACGTGCACGAGTAGCTACATCTACCGCATTCCACACCCCTTGCAGTCGGCGTCTGCCCGTAGCAGCACGCGGTGGAAGTAGTACCATCTTGAACTCCCGGTTGCCGCTCCTTCTCAGGCATCTTGCCGCAGTTCGTCTGGACATCTGCCTACAGTTTTCTCACTACATGCACCCACTGGTTCTCTTTCAGCAGCTAATGCATCTCTCTCTCCACCGGGACTGGAAATCCCTCTCGCGTCTTTGGCTGCCTTTGTAGCCGACTCAACTACTACGTTGGATTCCCCGCCTCTTGACGGGCCTCCCGACGAAGACCTCGACTCACCTCGCACAATAGCACGCCTGACACGGCGTGTGGAGTGGGAGGACTGGAGGACCTTCGATCCACCCCCACAGAGCGACAACTCTGCACCACTGTGGGTGTGTTTACTGGACCCCGCATATGAGCATAGTGAGCGGGAAGCGGCGACTGAAGCGACGGAGCGTGCGATCAAACAACAGGTGTATATGGCAAATGACCTCCCACCTTCCCGTTCTCCCTCTCCAGGTATGCAGCCCACTGAGCTGACACCTTCTCCTGCTTTTGCACCTGACTTCAATGCCACTCCTGGTCATGTAGCTACTGACACCGCTGAGCCATCAATGGTATGTGAAGTTCCGGGCATATCCTTGTCCTACCAGTACACATGGACTCCATTAGCTTAGTCGGTGCTGTACTCGATGCCGAAGCTGGTGTTGCTGCCATATCCTCAGCCACGGGCCATGCGAGCAGGGCTTCCACGTAAACTGTAATGGGGAGAGCAGCTGAGGTATATGCTCATGCGGCTGCATCCTTGATACTACTTGCCGCTGTAGCAGCCAACATCGCCACACAGGTCATAGCAGCAACTGCTGCCGTTACCACCATTGCACCCTATGCAGATGACGCAACCTCAAGCGCCATCTACTACATCAGCACTGTTGATACCTACGAGTACGCCGCGCGACCTTACCCATCAC
The DNA here is from genome assembly GCA_023375785.1 of Penium margaritaceum. Classification (NCBI taxonomy): domain Eukaryota; kingdom Viridiplantae; phylum Streptophyta; class Zygnematophyceae; order Desmidiales; family Peniaceae; genus Penium; species Penium margaritaceum. The sequence continues at coordinate 71,768 of SZWC01009652.1, forward strand.
GTCACCACAGGTGTTTTTGTTGCATTTGTAGCCGCAGTAGTGGCAGGGGCCACTGTCACAGGTCTCCTCTACCTTGTCGTGGCCATCTCCACATGGTTGGCGGTCTTGTTCTCCTCGACTGCTACAGTGGTGCCCCCTCTCTTCTCTCTCATGCCACGCTGCTAGCTTGGTGAGCATTCAACCTCCCTCTCTCTCTCTCTCTCTCTCTCTCAAACACCCCCTTGCACATGTCTTTGACTGCTCATTCTTGTACATCATGCCTGTGCGAAAAGAAACCATCGAGGCTCTCCAAGCTACTCTCAGTGAGGCACAGATTGCACGTTGTAGAGTAGAAGAAGAACTCCATAGTGGCTTAGTGACCCAGCAAGAATTGGCTGCAAATGTGGCCAATCCGGCCATAAAGCGCCTGTGTGCCGTCCCTACCCTTGCCGTTGTCCTTCCTGCTGAGGAGACAGCTTCTGCCGAGTCCTCTGTATCCGCCACTACGGCGAATGACTCCACTACTCCCACTCTCTCAGCTACTGCACTTGCTCCGGTGCTCCTTCCACCAAGACAGAAAAAGTTCAAGAGTGCACCCCCACAGTTCACTTATATATTCACCTTCTTCTCATGGGAAACCTGCTTTAGCACATGGGCACAAGGTGACCTACTGTGAGAATACCACTCCATAGCCAAGCCTCTTTTTGTCCCTCAGCCAGCCAAGGACACCCGTGCAATTTGTGCTCTCATCAACGCCGAGTCTGAAGGACTGCTGGACGACATTGGTATGTACAATGCTGACCCGGCTCGTGGTGTCCCTGCTGACCCCATTGGGGCCTATGCACTCATTCGTCGCTATAAGACAATGACTGGACATGCTGCTCAAAGTATCCTCATTGTGCAGTTCAACACCCTTCACATGCGCACGAATGAAACGGCTAATGAGTACTAGGCACGGAGACTACGCCTATTACGCAACCTGGGAACACCAACACATGGCCCTCTCTCTGCTTGCCTATCCATTGTCACTGGTCTCATCCCCGAGATTTTTGACCTTTATCTACATGTCTCTCACTCTGAGCCTGAGGACCTTGCTGCTTCCCCAATTCTCGCTAACTCACCCCTAGGGATTGGATCACTTTGCGAGTTCACTGCTGCCCATCTCACCGACAGGTGGAGCAACTTGCAAAACAAATACCTCGTGCCTCACTCGCTGCTATCACCACTGCCTCATCCTCCTCCTCTGCAGCTCCTGTCTCCACTCCATCCTCTCCCTTCACGGGTGCTGTCCACGCTTCTCACGATGCTGGTCATGGCGGAGGAGGCGGGTCCGGACAAGGATGAGGCAAGGGTCGTGGTCACGTTGGTAAGTCGTCCAATGCCCCTGCTGTCCCCACCGAGGTCACCTGTTAGAACTGTGGTGCTCCTGAATATTCTGCCCTGAAGTATCCGGTACCTTGTGATGATGCCCGTCTCGCCTCTGCCATGCATGCTCATTGGGCTCTTACAGGTATCGACTCCTCCACTGCTGCCACGGCTGGTGCTATAACGGCTTCTTCCTCATTTTCTTCCTCCTCTGCCTCCGCTGTGCCACATGCTTGCGGATTGCTTGACCAAAGTGCAACCAGTGGATCGGCACGTGATGAGCGTAGTCGGACTTGGGACTAAAAGCTTTGAAGAGCTCGAGGATGCAGAGGATGATGAGTGAGAACAGGAACAATGGGCATAGAAGGTGCAAGGGGGAGAATGTTTTATCTTGCCCCTTACCATGCCCGGATGCGGCACCGGGAGGCTTCGACAAGCTGCTTGAGAAGGGAAAATCCTTGTATTTTATTCTAGTTGCCTTGAGAGTACTCTAAATCCGTATTGGATTAAAGTTCCTGCAATTCGACGTGTCACTGAATTTGGTGGAAGCTCAATCACCGGAATTGGACAAGCAATGAGGGAGATACGGGCTTCCAAAGTTGGGGTGTGTGGGGTGGCTCGGGTAGTCGGCCGCGTTTTGATTCACGGTGCAAAATCCACCAAACGAGTAACAAATGTACATCTGGTGATGTATCCCTAGAAGATTGCTAAGGCATCCCGTGGATATGATCCACCGGAACCAGTAGTGCAGGTTGTTACTGAGGAAAAGCCAAAATCCTGGCTCTGAGTCAGCAACTTAGTAACATCTTTTGTTACTCGGGGACTTTGTCAAAATTCTGAGTACAGGTCCGCGGACAGGTTTTGACCCGCGTCAATCCCCATGACCAAACTCGATGATTAACTCATTGAAACGCACCTGAAAAGCACTGGGCACACCGCCACTATGTGTAGGGACATATGTACCTCCGGAAAGGTGTTTTGATGGGTCTTTGATATGCGAGGGCGCCTCGATGGACGGACATCGTGCGCGCCGCCAACTGAGCGGCTGGATTTGGGTGCACCCCTTTGGCTGATGTAGTAGGAGCTATGATTAACTGAATCACACGTGGTTTGGTGCATTAGGAAGCATGAGACTAGCCCTACAACTCGTCAGGTCATGTCGTTATTCTCTTCGCAAAAGTGACTGTCTCGCAACTCTGTACAAGTCCCACTAACATAGCATGAGACAACCAAAAAGCTCACGCTTAGACTCAGAAATTGCACAATACAAAGCCGTGAACACAGTGAGGACCCGTCGAGGCACGTTGAAACTGCCATCACACAGCAGTTTTCTGACACCTCTCGATTTTTTCTTGGCATGGAGCTCGAATCTGACAGACAGTGATGCACTCTACATGTTAACTAGGCTGCACATGTTTGCAATCTGGGAAGTACTATGCATCATTGCTGAATTCCACTAACACTATGTCCACACCAATGAAGCTCGCTGGCCAACATCTACTAGAGTTATTGGTTACCCTACTGTTCCTTAACTTTGATAATAATGGTTTTATGCCCTGTCGAATTTCGCCGATTTTTTTTCGGTTCGTCGATTTCAACAGTCCACCAAATTAGTTTGAAAAGTGATTCGTCGACACACATTTTTGTTCCTGGGTTATAGGCACATGTTGTTTTGTTTTTGTACTCTAGTTCAGACTTGGATAAGTGAGATATGTGTGGAAAATACATGCCGAAGTTCGTTCTCGTCCTCGGTGTCTGCGAGCGTGCGAAGATTGACAAGTCCCGAAGTGGAAAGTTTGAACATTGGAATTGACAGTTAAAAAAAAACTTTCCGTCATACATGACATGTCAATATGCATCCTACTCTACCACCTCATCCTCCTCCTCCACCTCCTCATCGTGGAAAGGAAGTTCCGATGCGAACGGTACGGCGGCATGCTTGAATGCAGGGTCGAAAACACGCGTGAACCCTGAGCGAGCCCATGCATTTTTCACCATGGGCTCCTCATCCCTGATGTACTCCCATGCCTCGAAAAACCATGCGCACGCCTCTTCTTTGACCTCTTTCATACCGATAGACATGCTCCCCCCTCACGACTGCGTTCAGCACCCCATGATGCAAACAATTCCTTGAACTTATTCTTCAATGGATGGATGATGCCAACATCCACTGGCTGCGCCTTGCCTATGCATCCTGCAGGAATGTAAACAATGTGCATGTACCGAAAACTATCCTTCAGCCACAGTTGGAATGACGCACTGGAGTGCGGACGCCAGGTGTCGAGGATGAGGAGGAGATTGATCTCACCCTCACGGACACCGAGCATGCAACAGGTTTTTTTGTAGTAGGGGACAACGATCTCGCGGATGCACTCCTTCGTTGCGTCAGCATTCGCCCAATGAGAGGACGTACACATCAGGTTCCAGCCGGCGTCGAGAAGCCTGACGGCGTTGTCACCATGTGGCATGCACCTGGCAGTTTTACAGCCAAAAATGAGCTGCATGGGGAGCAACTCGCAGTTCATCGACGATGCCACGAGGGCCGTGATCGTCCGCTTGTCCTCTAGACCGACGATGCTGACTTCCCCGTTGCCTGTCGGTGCGTACGTGTGGCCGGTATTTGGCAGCAGTTGGATGGAGGTGTGATTGCGATTGATGACGAGGAAGGGATGGATGCTATAAAGCGATGCCATATAGGCTGCTTGCCAGTGGAAGGTCAAGATCTTGTCCTCGTAGTCAGCCGGCAGCTTCTATGCAACAGTTGCTCCGCTGTGCCAACTCCACCCCAGCTCCCTGTGGACAAACTTCCACACCCATGAGCGTGCGAAAGCACGCTTTCCCAGCAGCTCCAGTTGACGCGGCGCGTGACGAGCCAAAACACTGTGGATTTCCCGCCCGACAACTTTGGAGTTCAGAGCATGCCCCGTCCGACGAGCATCCTGGAGTGTCGATCTGATCTCATTGACAATCGTAGGATGATCAGCAAGCCAGGCACTCTTCCCTTCACATCCCTGTTTCCTTTTTTTTCTCACTGACAGGAGCGGACGGTACAGATGCAATTGTAGTGATGACAGCACCCTCATATTGCCTTTTCACGATCTTCGACCCTTCTAAAAAACACCCTGACACAATACTTGGAGCAAGACGATCAAAAACACAAAATCCATCAGGGGTCCTAAAAGTAGGTCTAAGATGTTGCACCGTCGCGTAAGCAGACGGCTGAGATTTGTACGACATGGTCTGGAAGTGACCACTTCCAAACCAGTCAGCATATTTCTTGCACTTGCAAGAAGTTACAGAACTGGCGCTTGATCCTGCTGACGTCGATGTAGTTCCCTCCGAAACAGCGATGGCAAGGCAGTCGGTGTCTGTGTTGTCTTTGGAAGACTGCTCCTCCGAAGACGACGACGACGAGCTGTCCACGTCGGACGTGCCGTCGCTGTCATGGTGCTGCCCGCCCCCAGTCGGCGAACCAATGACAAGGGGAGTCGCACGACACAGCCTCTGTGGATGTCAAAGTGCATGGACTTAGTCGTCCAGTTGGGCTTTCCCCTTCTCCTCAGCATGAGGAGGAAGGCGAGGACCACATTTAACGACGTCCAGCGGGACCTTGCCCTTCTCCACTGCGGCTAGACGAGGGTGCGGAGCAGTCTCGGTGTTCTCGGTCGAGGGAAGAGGGACCTTCGACGAGATTGCACCAGGGGCGTAGTTGGACAACACCCGAGGAGGGGCATCTCGCACTGATGTCGTTGGCAGGCGGGTTTGTTGATCCTGTGGCATGCAAATCGCCACACAAACACCAGCTGGAATTGTGAGGGGCGAGTCCATGCTAGGCCCGCTGGGGTACGTGCCCACGTACGCCGGAGAACGCTGAGCGTTGATGGATTCGTCAAAAGTCAGACCGACGGCCTTGTGAGGACGTCCAAGAGGGCGTTTTGGAGCAGGAGCGCGTGGAGGGGGGCCCTGCCGACTTGCGATGTGAAGCCAATAATTGCGTTCCTCCGCAGAAACCTTGGAGAGGAAGCGATCCATGGCGCTAGATGACTTAGCAAAACATGGGTGTAGATGAGTGCAGGAAGTTTTGAGTAGGTGTGAATGCGTCGTGTGTGCACTCCAGTTAAATGCGTCGATTGAAGTTGCCGTTGCACCACAGCGTCGTTGTAAACACCGGTGGTGCCCTAGCATTTGCATGTGCGACGACCGACTGTTGCACCGTTGGACTTTTTTCAACGAGCGTGCAAGACTAACGGATACGAGGAACGGTCGGTCGTCGAAATCAAGGAATGCCGAGGAAATGAGTGCGGCCGTTCGTGGAATTTAACAGTCCACCACATCTTTTTCTAAAAATTTTAAAGGATCACCCAATTAACTTGAACCCGGTAAAATTTGAACGAAGTTAAGGATCACTGAATTCACGAAATCCACACGTCAAAATTAAGGATCACTAGGGTATGCCGCAGCTGGGGCAGACGGTGGATGTCACAGACTACCTTGGAATCCTTGGGTCCCTCATGTACCTGGAAAGGAAAACGCACATTGATGTGGCCTTCACAGTTAAATTTGAACAAAAAAATTGTAACAGTTAAGGGAACACCACTCTTGTTACAGCACGACTTGGGCTGTGCTTTTTTTGCACAATCCTCAGTCGATGTTAATGGCTACACCGACACATGATATGGATGTCCAGAGTTGGTGAGGATACATCTCTCTGGTGGGTAAAGCAATGTTCCTATTGAAAGGTGGAAAAAAGGAATCCGGGACACGCATCTCTAGCAAGGCTGTATACGACACACATGGCACATTTACATGTGACAGAATATGGTTGTGTGGTTTGCTACAACAACTGTATTTTCTCATCCACATTACCTTGCACTGCAACAACAAGAGTACAAAATCCATTGGTCAGCATGATGACATGCACCACACATGCACCAAACAAATCAATGCCAAGCATCACTTTGTGCAGGAGAAAATTTCTGCGGGGGAGGTCCAGGTCGCCTGGTTGACACGCGTGAGCAGCGTGCAGACTTTCTCACTAAGGGTCTCAGCAGCAACATGTTCAAGGCAGCCATGAATTCTGGTCTCTTACACACTCGTGAGCCTCCTGAATGAGCCTCTGTCTGCTCAACTTGTGTTTTCTCGTGAGGCAATCATCTCTTTGCATTCTCTTGTTATGCTGGCTGCCCTTTGTTGTGCTTCGCGTCTGTCTGCATGTAGGACTTGGATTCTGTGGGACATGTGGGAGTTTTGGCATTGCGTTTGTGAGCATGCAAGTGACCTGTCAATGAAACCCACATGCACTGTGCTACAGGAATCTGACACACCCACATGGGGTTCTCGGGCGCTGTGGCTTGTAGGAAAATCACTTATGATACTAAGAGCCCAGTGATAACCCCTATCCTTTTCATATCTAACTTGTGTGCACCTCATTACCATGGTATCTGTTGCTGTTGTGTCATTCCTGATGACCTCTGGACTTGATACTTGCAGGCACTTTACCATGGTCAAAATTGACTTTGACAGTTATAGCTTCACCTTGCAAGCTCTCTCGTGTCCACAAGAGCTTTCTCAGGGACCAGCTCCTGGGGCCATTTTCCTGGAGAAGGTGTACTTTCTATTTCCTCGTACACCTGCTGCTTCTTTTGACCTGTCCTTTGGGCATTCAAGCAGCACTTACAGTTGCTGGGAACTCGCTAGTTTCTGTTTGGGAGCTGGTGGGCAGTTATGTGTTCTTTTTAACTACCCTGGAAGATGCGCTGCGTAGATTTGCGCACCCCTAGCTGAGAGGAGAGAAGTGGATATCTATCCAACGTGCTCATTCTGTTTTATTCATTTTTTTCTCAATTCTTTCTTCTCTATCTCTCTCCACCTTTTTAGTAAAAGCCATTCACATTGTTTTCCTCACTACGTATGCTCTCACACAAAACGTTGCTAAGGATTTTTCCTCATTTGTTAGATGTGTTTGCTCCTTGTCCACTGTTGTAGGCAGATCAGGAATGCTTTGTCCCTTGTGTAGGTGTGACCCTTGGATCCGTTGTAGGCATAGTTATCCTCTGTTTTCGATGGAGGGCCCCTCCATCGACATCGGGACATCGATCCGCATCGATGTCCCATCGATGCCGATGGGGACCAAGCGCGCACTCCAGCCTGACCGAGAGACCCAGCGGACCCTAGGCACCAGCGGACCCCTGAATTACCAGAAAAGCCGAACGATGACGAGTTCAACTTTCCGCCATTTCTTTGAAAAGTGTATTTTTTCCATATCTTCATCCAAGTGTATGGTTCTCAACATGTGTACTTGCCAAGTGGCTGATTCCTTGAGAGCATTCGTCCGGTTTAAACCAACTTGTGAGAAACCACCTGGAGCTCGCTCTCTCCAGGGTTGGGTCCGATCCCTGGGTGGCATCCAGGCCTACGTCCAGAGCCTTGCGTGGGTGGCCCGGCCAACTGGCGCTTATCACTTCGCTCGCTCCTAACTTGCTCACTTCATGTTCCTAGTCATTCTAGGTGAAATTGAGCTTGCCTCGATCCACGGCGTGGCACCATTCCTTCTGCTTACTTGCTTACTTGTTCATCCTAGCAATCTAAGCAACCTATTGCTATCAGAGAAGAAAGGAAGAATTCTTCCACTCCCACGATCCTGAGACCGCCTCATCGAGTTGTTTCCACGTGGCGGGCGATCTCGCGCAAGCACTCCTCACCCACGTGACCCGGTTGTCGTCTGCATCTCAACATCGGCATCGGCAGCCACTGTAACATCTTTTACTGCTGCAGTTTGCCCTCATGTCGGCCGTGGTTACGGCCGCCGCAATAGAGTCTACCAAAGCTGCCCGCGCACATGTCAGCCATGGTTACGGCCACTGCAACAGTGCCTACCGCTGCTTCCAGCATACGCATCAGCCGTGGTTACGGGCTACACAGCACCATCCACCACTACTATCCACGCACACATCAGATGTGGTTACAGCCACGGCAACATCGTCCACCGCTGCTGTCCGCACACGCGTCAGCCGATGTTATGGCCTGTGCAACAGTGTTCACCACTACTGTCGGCACCCTCACCATCAGTGGTTACGACCACCACAGCAGCGTCCGCTGCTGCTGTCCATGCACACGTTGACCGTGGTTACGGCCTCTGCAGCAGCTTCCACCACTGTTGTGTACACACATATAGGTCGTGGTTATGGCTTTTACAGCAGTGTCCATCGCTGCTTCCCTTGTCTACATTAGCCATGGTTAACCATTGTTGCAATAGCGTTCGCCACTGCCGCTCACACCCGATTAGAAGCCATTGTTATGGCCATTGCAGTAGCGTCCACCGTTCCTGCTTGCGCCTGCTTCAGCCGTAATTGCGGCCATGGCCACAACCTTCTTGACAACGTCCATGCTGTTATAGCAACGTTGGTAGCAACGACAGGAGTAGCAATAGCAGTAACAACAACAACAGCCACAACAACAACAGTCGGAGTCGCAGCAGCAACAATAGCAGCAAGAGTAGTAGCAGGAGCATGTCCTCTGTCTCCCACCTCTCTGCTGAATGGCTGCCTTGCAAGATAACCAGACACTCAGCACGCTGGCGTCTCCTCCAGAGGCCAAACCCACTCCAACCTCACCCACAGGCATGTAGGAGCATGCCCGTCTCAATGACAAGATTGCGTACTAAGAGGAGAGGTCGGAACGTGAGGTGTGGTCACGAGTTCGCCATAGCAGCTCAGGGTATCATCCAAGTGAAGACCACGATCCTACCAAGCATGACGAGCGGGAGGATGCTGCGGTGTATGCGGCCTACTATCATTATGCCACTGACGACTCACTGACAACGCAGGACACGCTAACCATAGGGCCACCGCGGAATCACTGACCTCTTCAATCTCCAGTTTTCCGACCTGTTGCCCACAGGATCCGTCAGTAGCGTCGATTTTACCATTCCTCAAGGAGGATCACTAGGAGCAGCAGCAAAAGTTCCTAGAGCCTTTGCTCAACGCTGTGTAGCTGCTCTAGCTACATCTATCACAGAGTCAGCCGCATCTCCTTCATCTGACATACAGTCTGCTCTATAGGCTGCACTTGCCTCTAGTCCTGTTGTTGCCTCTACATCTGCTGCCACAGCACGTACTGCACATGCACCTCCCAGCACCACTACTGGCAGGGCCATTGAGACATACACTAGAGCTGCAGTCGATCAGGATCGCCTAGGAGCAGCTGCTGTCAATGTTGTCACCCTGATTGTAGCCACAGTAGACGTGGTAGCATCAACAGAAGGAGCAGTTGGAGCAGTTCCACCTCCACTCGCTAGTGCTATGACCTCCATCCACGTAGGCCTTGTTGTTGTCTTCCTTCTTCGTCATCAGCGACTCATCATGTTTGGATGCTTGTCTTAAGAACTGTAGCTATCTCAATCCTGAAGGACGTTGTGCTGACAAGATTAGCTTGTCTCATCGTCTCCACTTTTGTCACCATTGCAGTTGTGGCATCCTCTGCAATAGTAGCTCTTCCTCCTTTGTTCTCATTCCAGCATCAGGCGTAGTGAGCCTGGCATCCTCTCTTGTCCCTGATCCCTCTGTACTGCAACTGTGCTGGCATGTTTTTACGTCCAGGTCTGTTGCCTTACAGCAGAGCCCTGACATGTCCATCATACTTATCCCATACCCACTCGAGCAAGGGAAGTTCTGCTGAAATTTTCTCGACAGATCCACGTTGCTGGCACCATGTCGGTTCACGACGACCAATATGTTGCATTACAAGCTAAGTTGTAGCGCAAGAGCAATGTCCTATAATCTACGCTCACTACGCAATGCACCACAGAGGAAAACTTGCGTGCTGAGCAAGTTGAACAAGAAGCCTTTGTGTTGAATGTTTTCCCCCCTTCTTCAGTGTTGTAGGACAGATCAGGAATGCTCTGCCCCTTGTGGAGGTATGACCCCCGGATCCATTGTAGAGTGACTCAACTATGCTCTGTCTTGTGTGAGATATGACCTGTGAGTACACCATGTGGATGAGTGGTTACCTTGGCCATTTTGTTGATTTGGCCAAGTGAGAGGTCATGATTTTGATCCTGGCCCCATGCACATCTTGATTGCTATGGAAGCTTCCAAGAAAGAAAGTCCGTAGCTTCTTGGACGCTACATGGTTGGTCTGTCACCTTGACACTAGGATGCTTATGTGTCAAGCCCAAAGTGCAAGTCTATTGGTGATGTGGCTGGCTCAGGCCACTTCCCAGGAATGTGCTTCTGAGTTCTAGGACTGGACAGACAGCTTTAAAAGGACTTGTCTTGCATGTTGATCAATCAACCCTTGCTTGATGCTATCTTACGTATTGACGACTTGAGCTCTTCTTGAGATGTAATGCTAAGGCGTTAGTACTCTTGAAGGTGAAGTGTATGCCTAATAAAGTTTGGGGTGCATGACACATGTCGACAAAGGAAGAAGGTGTTAAAACCTTGGTGGGATTTTTTGGTTTCTCGGCTTCTCTGCCAGAGGTGGTTAGCTCAGTAGCTAACAAAGGGTTATGGTTCCACTCCTCTGGTTAGAGAAGTTTCATGCACGCAACCGCAAAAGTCACAAGCAGTGAGAGCGCCTTCGTTCTCACCCAACTTCTCTGTTTTTAGGTCAATCATCAGACGGAGGGGAATGCAACACATCTGTACCTTTCCACCTTGGGAGCTGACATCACCCTACATCAGCCTACATCAGCCTACATCTGCTTGCAACGGCCGACATAAACAGGGAAAGCAATTGCCTCTTCTCACCAACAGCCTACAATGACCTCAAACACAGGTACATTGGTATCAACAACAGGTGTGGTAGCTGTTGGAGTTGTAGTTGTAGGGATGGCACGGACAGGGGAACTAGGGATCATTCGCCCATCCTCAAGTTTGATGGAGAGGGATTTGCGCTCTGGAAGTGGCAGTTTGAGATCATTATGGATGATAGAGATTTTCTAGGATATTTTGATGGAACTATCCCACCACCAAAGGAAGAGGGTGCTGACCTTGTGGCATGGGTCAAGGTCAACAAGAAGGCTCTCGCCATTCTTGTGTCCTCCATACAACCCTCAGTCCTCTCACACATTAGCGGTTGTACAGTGACCGTCGCGGCATACGCCAAACTCGGCAAGGTGTTTCAGTCCTCCTCACTTGCCAACCGTCTCTTCATTCTACAAAACCTCATCAGTATGAGGCTTGGTGAAGGGGAGGATGTCTCCGCCTTTATGCAAAAGTTTGAGACGCTCTTGCAACAAGCCACCGGCATGGGATGGGACCTGAAATCCGATATGCAGGCCATGATTTTTCTGATGACCCTGCCGGAAAGCTTGGGCCCCATGATAACAGTGATTGGAGGATGCACTGAAGATTAAGTTTCCTATACCACCGTCTTTGAGTATGTGAGGAATGAAGCCATGCATCGTAGTAGCAGTGAAGCAAACATGGCTGCCTTTGCCTCACGGAGCAGCGGCACCTTTTGCAATACCTCCTCCTCAGGGTACAAGGGAAGCAACAGTACTAGCAACAGTGGAAGGGGTGCAAAGCGCCAAGGAAACTGAAATAACTGTGGAAAGGCTGCACACTGGGCTCGAGAGTGCCGTGCATCCAAGAGAGAGGGAGGAGACGAGAATGAATGGCGAGGGGGAAATGGTGGGAAGGATCCTACAAGCTTGATGGCTGAGTGTGCCTCCAACAAAGGGAGGGCGATATTCAGGCCAGGAGCCTACGACCTTGACTCAGACACAAACGAGCACACCACTTACAAGAAGAGAGACTTGATCTCTCTTGTTCCATGCAACAAGAACTTAAGAGTCGCCAACGACAAGGTTGAGACAACTGAGGGGATTGGTGACAAGCTGGTCACAGTGGGTATCAACGGTGAAGATTCCGACCTCAAGCTAGAGGGGGTGGTCTACTTGCCCTCCTTCACAGCCAACCTGCTCTCTTTCTCTAAGATAACTGACCATGGCATGACAGTGTTCTTTATAGAGAAGGAAACGGTGATAGTCCTTACCAAGGACATCAACATCTCCTACTCTGCCAAGACGATTGTTGCACAGGTTCCTCGTGTTGATGGAGTCTACGTCTTGCAGACCAAAATGACAACCTCAACGGCTGAATCTTCAGTCGAGAGATGATGAGCAGAGCAACAATGTAGATTCAGATGAGGAAGGACATGTTGGAGCAGCGAAAGCACTGGCAGCAGATGATTCGACAACAAAACCACAAGCAAATGCAACCACCGGGGCTGTTCATTCTAGCATGTGCACATCCTCCGAGAACCTGTGGCATAGGTGTTTTGGGCATGGCTCGTCGCACATTGAAGCTCATGGGAAAGTAGGAGCTAGTGCGTGGGATGGAGCTAGGTGATGAGGCGGAGGGAGCCGAGATCATGTGTGAACCATGCCTTCAAGGCAAGGCGAAAAGGAAACCCTTCAAGCGCAATAGCACGCGTTCTCTTGCACCCCTTGACCTTGTCCACTCTGACGTGTGTGGTCCCTTTCGCATACTGTCAAATGGAGGCATCAGATATTTCCTCACATGCATCGACGACAACAGTCGCAAAGTCTGGATATGCTTTCTCAAAAAGAAAAGTGAGGTGAAGGAGAATCTGTAGGCTTTTGTTGCTATGGTTGAGTGACAGAGTGGAAAGAAGGTGAAGGCATTCAGGACAGACAATGGGGCAGAGTACGAAGCTTGTAGGGAGTGGCTCAAGTTGAAGGACATTGATCACCAGAAAACTACCCCCTACTCACCTCAAAGCAACGACGTAGCAGGGAGGATGAACTAGACCCTCCTGGGCATGACAAGGTGCATGTGCTTTGACGCTAAGGTGCCTCTTAGGTTTTGGGCTGAAGCAGCACGTACGGCTACCTACCTTGTGAACCTCACACCTACAGCAGCTCTACGCAGTGGAGACAAGAAGAATCAGACACAGTAGCTGAAGACGCCTCAAGAAGCATGGTCAGGAAAGAAGCCGGACGCCTCCCATCTCAAGGTGTTCGGTTGCACCAGCTTTGCAAAGGTCCAGGCCAGTGAGGGTCCTGGAAAGCTTGATGCAAGAGCACGAAAGTGCATTTTCATCGGCTATGACACTGCCCACAAAGCATATAGACCGTGGGACCAAGGGACCAAGAAGGTCATCCGTAGCAAAGACGTGGATTTTCACGAAAGGTCTGTGAGTAAGGGAGAGCTTCTCGAACTCGAGAACGCTCCAAAACAGGGAGAGTGGCTCACTCTCATTGAGGAGGGAGACGAGAAAAACCAGCACAATGCATGAGCTAGGTGCTGTAACAGGGAGAAGAGCTGATGAAGATTACTCGGAGGAATCAGACTCTGATTCTGACGTATCTGATCCTCCTCACCATGAGGATGATTCCTCTCCCATCACTAGGAAGAGTGCAAGTTCTCTTCCTCCATGTCTCCATCCAATGAAGCGGAAAAAAGTGACATGCTGGGCATCCCATATCAGTCTGCAGTGGGCAGTATGATGTATGCCATGGTCGCCACACGACCAGATATAGCCCATGTTGTTGTGCAGGTGAGCCGGTTTTTGGCCAATCCTGGTCCAGTTCACTGGCAGGCTTTGAAGCGCATCATGCGCTACCTTCAGGGGATGTGGCATGTGGGGCTCCAGTTTGGAGGCGTCGCTAGATTCGCGTCACTCCGTCTCATGAGCTACACCGATGTTGATTGGGGAGGGAATATCAATGACAGAAAATTTACCTCTGGCTTCGTGTGTATGTTGAATGGAGGTGCAGTCAGTTGGACAAGTCACAAGCAGGAATGCGTCTCTCTGCTGACAGCTGAAGCTGAGTACATCGCCTTGGCTGAGGTGTGTAAAGAGATGCAGTGGCTACGAAGCTTGCTATCTGAGATGAAGGTACCACAGGCAACGGCGAAGGTCATCAAGATTGACAACATGAGCGTGATTGACATGTCCAAGAACCCCGTCCTGTCCAGGCGCACAAAGCACATCGAGATCCGCTACCACTATGCTCGAGACTTGGTCTACAAGCAGTCACTGGAGCTCGAGTATGTCAGTACCAAGCTAAACCGGACTGACATGCTTACAAAGCCACTGGACAAGGATCTCCACCAGGCGGGCAGGCAAGGTATCGGCATGGTCAACGCAAGTGATGGCGAATGATGATGGTCACTGACACAAGGTGCAAGGGAGAGATTTGTTGAATGTTTTCCTCCTTTGTTCAGTGTTGTAGGACGGATCAGGAATGCTCTTCTCCTTGCGGAGGTATGACCCCTGCATTTGTTGTAGGGTGACTCAACTTTGCTCTGTGTTGTGTGAGATATGACCTGTGAGTACACCATGTGGGTGAGTGGTTACCTTGGCCATTTTGTTGATTTGGCTAAGTGAGAGGTCATGAGTTCAATCCTGGCCCCATGCACATCTTGGTTGCTATGGAAGCTTCCAAGAAAGAAAGTCCGTAGCTTCTTGGATGCTCCATGGTTGGTCTGTCACCTTGACACTGGGATGCTTGTTTGTCAAGCCCACAATGCAAGTCTATTGGTGATGTGGATTGTTTAGGCCACTTCTCAGGAATGCATTTCTGAGTTCTAAGACTGGACAGACAGCTATAAAAGGACTTGTCTTGCATGCTGATCAATCAACCCTTGCTTGATACTCGCTTGTGTATTGACGACTTGAGCTCTTCTTGAGATGTAAAGCTAAGGTAATAGTACTCTTGAAGGTGAAGTGTATGCTTGATTAAGTTTGGGGTGCATGATACATGTCAACAAAGGAAGAAGGTATTAAAACCTTTGTGAGATTTTTGGTTTCATGGCTTCTCTGCCAGAGGTGGCTAGCTCTGTAGCTAACCCCTTGTAGATCACATTACTGACTTGGTTTTTAATCGCATCCAGCCCACACTGTGTGGTATTGCTTCTGCCTCCACTGCTATTGGGATTCCTGCTGCTTTCTCCACCTCACTCGCTTCCACATCCACCTATGATGGCTCTACCTTTCTTTTAGTTGTAGCATTCTCTGTTGCAGTCGCTGCCAAAGCACTAGCATCGTTAGCATAGTAAAAACATCACCTTCTACTCTTGGCATGTTTGCTTCAGTGTATGGGTACAGGGTGAGCAGAAATGAGAATCACACCTCGAACTCAATCCCTCAGCCAATCCTCCATTCATGCTATTAGAATTTAAGTCTGTCCATGCTATGCATGCTCTCATTCGTGATGGGCCCGATGATCTCACCGACGAGATCAGGTTGTAAAATACCAACACAACACGCGCACGCCTGCTGACCCTGTTAGGGGATATGTGCTCATCAAGCGTCACATGACAATGACTGGACATGCACCCCAAAGTGTTCCCACTGTCCAGTTCAATACTCTTTCTATGCGTGCTGATGAGACTGCCGACGCCTTTTGGGCTTGTAGTCTACGCTTGCTCTGCAACCTGGGCAAGGCAGCGCCTGGACAAATTCCGCGTTTCTCTCCATAATCAACAGCCTCATTCCCAAGTTGTCTGACATCTTTCGGGAGGTGAAAGTGTCCAAGATTGAGCGCCTGGCCGCTGTTCCTACCCCTGCTGGTGCATCACCAGGCATTGGCGTCCTGTGGGAGTTCACCTCCCAGCGCCTCACTGATTTGTGGAGATCGTTACAAAACAAGCGCATCCATTGCACAACAGTTTTAGTAGCTACCACTGCTCTTCTCTCCTCATCCGCCTTAGCTGCTGCCTCATCCTCCGCCACGTGCACCACAACAGCTTCTTTCCTTGCTTCTCAGGGGGGTGGTGGGGGTGGGGTCATGGTAAGGGCAAAGGAAGAGGTGGTGTCGTAGGCGGCGGTGGACAAGGAGGGCACGGCAAAGGCCGGGGTTCTGAAAGCTCCACCTCTTCTTCTTCCTCCTCCAACACTATTACGTGTTGGAACTATGGTGCTACTGGCCATGCTGCTCCCAAGTGTACTACACTACTTGAAAACGCGCTGGGCCTGCTCCTCCAGTGGTAATGGTGGTGCTTCTCACATCCTTACCTCAGCTGGATCCTCTAGTCACACTGCATCTTCCTCTACACCTTCCATAGCCTACAACACCATCATAGCTTCACCACCGCCACCTTACCCCTGGGGATGGCCTCGAGGATACAGTGACCCCGTCTACTACGAGCCCCCTTTCGGGTCCTGTTCTCCTCCATCCTGGACATTGTCCACCTACCCCTCTCGGTGCTCCTTTTCAGGCGTCATCCTCATCCCTGACCTGCCTGATAACGATCGCCAACTGGATGTTGCTCTCTATCTCTCTCATGCCGTCCATCAGTGACACCTTCATGATTGGGGAGGTGAGAGTGTGTGTTCGGTTGTAAGGACACTTATGTATGCTATGGACAAGGGTATTTGTGGTCCATCGTCGGATCACGTTCAGGGATGTTCTCCATCTGATGTCCCATGGATTAACCACTGGCGGTCTTACAGTGTGCCCCGTCACCTTACTGCTTGTGGCCATCAGCTTCCTCCATGTTCTAACATTGCTGTTAGTAGCCCTAATCTAGCATTTTTTCGCGTGTTGGGTGGCTTCAGGATCCTCATTTTGGGAGCCACCTACCATATGACCTCCTATCGGTCCTTGTTCGTCCCGTTAGGCCCTGTTGGCTCTGTTTTCTTTGTACGCACTGGTTGTGGCCAGCTCCTACCAGTCTAGGGCGTCGGGGTTTTCTACTTTGTTGGCCCTGGAGAGGAGCTCTTCTTGCTAGACGTGCTATTCATGCCTGCTCTTGAGCTGAGTCTTCTCTCTGTTACGACTCTCAATGACAAGGGCATAGACTTCTCCTCTAGCCGCAGTGTTGCATCTGTGCTGCACTGTACCACTGGCCGTGTTCTGCTTTGTGGCAAGCATTGTGACCGCCTGTTTTGCGTGTTGTCATTTGAGCCTCATCTTACTACTACTGCCCTTGTTCATGTCACATGCTCCCTCTCCCTAGCGCATGCACAGTTGTGGCACCGCTGCCTCCGCCATATTCATATCGCTGTCATTGACAGCTTGCTACGTGACCAACCCGCTCAAGTTCTTGGATCGTCCACCTTCACCGCTCCTTGCTCTGCTCACTATCTTCACTGCGCCTAAGGAAAAGTGCACCGATCTCCTATCTCTACCTCTGCATCCCGCACATCCCTACCTCCTTGACCTCTTGCACGCTAATGTCACGGGACCTCTTGCCCATGATACACTAGGAAGGGTTGGCTGCTTTATCCTCTTTCCCATAGATGGCTTATCTCGCATACGCTAAGTCTTTGCCCTTCGCCAAAAGAGTGACGTCTGCTCCACTCTTGAGTCCTAGCTTCCCCAGGCTAAGCTAGCCTATAGTCGTTGCTTGAAAGTCTTTTGTTGTGACCGTGGCGAGGAGTTCATGGGATCCACAGCCCGTGTCTTGTGCTCTTGCGGGGTGTGTATAGAGTTGTCTGCTCCTTACACACTCCAACAGAATGACGTATTCAAATGCTGGAATCGTACCCTCATCGATGGTGTCCATACTCTCCTCCATGCCTCTTCTCTTCCTCCTCTCTTCTCCTTTTAGGCCATGTCCTACATGGCCGAGACGAGATGCGACCGAGACATGACGTGGGTTTATAACCGTGTTCCACACGACACCCTCCCTTGTCACGTCACCTCCTTTGAGCTTTGGTATGGTCATCGCACAGACCTGTGTCTTGCTCGCGTCTGGGATTGTGTCGCTGTCGCTAGCCTACAGTCTCCCTGTTGGCACTAGTGGGTGCCAACAATCTCCCTGTTGGCATTAGTGGGTGGCAACAGTCTCCACACCCACTAGTGCCAACAGCCTCCACACCCACTAGTTCCAACAGTCTCCCTGTTGGCACTAGTGGGTGTGGAGGCACCCTCAAGGATGCCTAGCAATCACTGGTACGCGCTTCCAATGTTTGGGACAGCCAATGGACACCAATGGTGAAGAGTGTGGAGCACAAGGATCACGGATGTGAGTGGGCAGAACACGTCGCATTCAGTAGAACTGAATCAAAACACGTTTTTGTTACTTAGCACAATAAGAGTACATCAGATCATTATAGCCTGTGATCTAAGCCTTCCAATGCATCCAAACACGCCCAAATCAGAGCAGTAGAACCCCTGCTACGGCCGTCAAAGTAATCCTTGGTGGAGCCACCCACCTTGCCTTGCACGCTAGGCAACGGGAGGCGCTTCGATGATGACCCGTCGAAGCGCCTTTCCTCGTCCAGAAGTCAAGGGGAGGGTCACCCTGGTCAAGGAAGTCCCTCTAGTCACTTCATTCATAGCCCAGGTGCATTTGGAGCTCATTGGAGACAAACTTGGATCACTGGGGGTGGATTATTCCGCCACCCATGGTGGGTACCAGATTCCACCCGCCAAACACCCGACCTTCGGGCTAGCTTAGTTTTCTAAATACTCACTCAAATTGAGCGATTCAAAGCTCGATCTTGCATGAAAATTCCAAAAAATCCAATTCTAGAGTCAGATTAGGTGTTCGACCACTCCCCAGTGGTCGAACCACATAGTACAATCAACGGCATTCATGACAAGGGGCACATCATGTCAACAATCTCCCCCTTGCACCGCATCCTTGATGTCCTGTCCTTGGCACGTGCAGCATTTCAAACCTCAGAGTGGAGACCAAGCTCCATGCAGCTTGCGTCGTGCCTGTCCTTGGGTTGTGCCTTGGTCATGGCGTCGGCAAGCATGCGCTTAGTGCCACAATGCACAATAGCCACATCTCCCTTCGGCACCAAGTCTCGCGCATGGTGATGCCGGATCTCGATGTGCTTGGTTCTCCTGTGCAACACTGGGTTCTGGGTCAGGCTGATGGCATTCATGTTGTCTACATTGAGTACCGTCGGCTTCTTTTGCGGCACCCGATCTCCTTTAGCAACCGCCGCAGCCACACCGCCTCCTTTGTGGCTTCCGCGAGCGCAATGTACTCCGCTTCGGTGCTGGACAGTGCCACACAGTCATGCTTCCTGCTTGCACATGAAACTACTGCACCTCCAAGCACAAACATATAACCCGATGTTGATTTTCTGTCATCCACATCACCAGCCCAGTCGGCATTGGAGTAGCCGACCAATTCGAGGGAGCCGTCACGCACTCCCCCTCCAAACATGAGCTGTGACTGTTTTGTCGCCTTGAGATAGCAGAGGATCCGCTACACCGCTTGCTAATGTAGCGGCCCGGGGTCTACAACATAGTGGCTCACTTGGCCCTCTGCAAAGGCCAGGTCGGGCCGCGTTGCCACCATGGCGTACATGATGCTCCCCACCACGGACTGGTATGGCACACCTGCCATCTCCTCCTTCTCCTCCTCCGTGCTCGGGCCCATGCTCGAGCTCAGCTCACATGTGGTGGTCATGGGTGTGCCGATGGGGTTGCACTCCTCCATGTTGTAGCAGCGGAGCACCTCTTGCATGTACCTTGCCTGTCCCATCTCGAGCGTGCGTGCCTTGCGGTCCCTCTTGATGGTGACGCCGAGGTAGTACTCAAGCTCGCCCATGTCAGTCATTTTGAACCGACCGCCCAGTTGCTGCTTTAGGTTCACCAATACCTCCATGTCCAATGACACGAGGATGAGATCATCCCCGTAAAGAACCACAATCTGGTGCAACCCCGGCTGCTTCTGCACGTACACGTTGTGATCTGCTTTGCAGCGCTTGAAGCCAAGCTCGGCCATGAAGCCGTCCATTTTCAGGTACCACATGAGTGGCGCTTGCTTCAACCCATAGAGCGCCTTGCAAAGCCGGCACACCTTCCCCGGCGGTGCGTCCACCCTCTCCGGCACCTCCATGTAGACCTCCTTGTCCAGGTTGCCATTGAGGAATGTGGTTTTCACATCCATTTAATGGACTTCGTAGTCGCGCGCCACCGCCACCGAGAGGATGAAGCGGATGGAGGTAAATGTCGCCACCGGTACGAAGGTTTCATCGTAGTGTTCACCCTTCCGCTGGACGTACCCCTTTGAAACCAGCCGCGCCTTATACCACTCCACCTTCCCCTCCTTGGTGTGCTTCTTCTTGAAGATCCACTTGGAGCCGATGATTTTCGCGCCCTCCGGCCTGTCAATCAACTGCCAAGTGTCGTTCTCTTCATGGGAGGAGAGCTCAGATTTTATAGCTACCTCCCACTTAGCCCCATCCTTCCGCTGCAACACCTCCTTGACGGTCTCGGGCTCCTCTTGCACAAAGAACGCTCGAGCGAGCCCGGTCCAGATGCCCTCCGCGGCATCGTACCTCTTTTCTGTCCTCCTTGCGCGTCCACTTCTCCGGGGCTGCTGCTGTTGAGGCTGCTGCTGCTGCTGCCACTACTACTATTGCTGATGTCCTCTCGCGACGCCACTTGCACCGTTGGCCTGCTCCCCCGCTCTCGGGGACCGTGGAGATGCGGGCTCACTCCCCGCCTGCTTGTTCAGCTCCACTGCTGCTGGCGCTTTGGACTCATTGTCCGACTCGGCTGAATGCAAATCAGCCGCTCCTCCATCCCCGGGATGGTTCCCACCGGTTGGTGCCGCTCGGACATCACCCTCTTTTGCGTCCTCTAGCGTCTCCCCCTCGAGGAGTGGCAGCCACTCCCCTTGCTTGAGAGACCCGCGTCCTTGTCCGTCCAACGGCTGTCCTCGTCGAACGTGATGTCGTGACTCTTCATGATCTGCTGCTTTTGCGTGACAAAGAGCCGGTACGCCTTGCTCCCGCTCTCGTACCTGACGAAGATGCACCGGCGAGTCCGCGGGTCCAGCTTGTCCCGCCCCTTCCATGCCTGCAGAACAACATGTGCAACACATCCAAACGTGTAGAGGTGAGCCACAGTTGGCTTCATCCCGCTCCACACTTCTTGTGGCGTATTCCAAACCTTGGACTCCGTGTCTTTTAGCGGCTTCGTCGATTTCAGGTTCATGATGTACGCCGCTATCCGTGCCGCCTTGTCCCAGTACCGCTGCGCGAGGCCAACATTGCTCAGCATGGACTGGGCCATGTTGAGGATGGTGCAGTTTGCCCTCTCGGCGACGCCGTTCTGCTGCGGAGAATGTGGCGTAGATTTCTGCCATGCGATCCCCTTGCTCTTCATCCATGCAGATCAACCCTAGTAATCGCCGCCATTGTCACTTCGGAACGTCTTCACCTTCAACTCTGTTTGCCGCTCCACTGCCGCCACAGACTCTTGCATGCATGAAAAGACATCACTATTCCTCCTCATGATGTAGAGGTAGAGCTTGCGGCTGTGGTCGTTGATGAAGGTTACGAAGTAGCGAGCACACCGATGGAGCTCTCAAATGTTCCACACACGTCAGTGTGCACCACCTCCAACGTTACCGTTGCTCACGTCCCTTTGCCATCAAACGACTGCCGTGTCGCCTTGTCGACCACGCACAGCTCGCACACGACATCCTTGGCTGCGTCAAGGCTCTTGACCTCAAGACCTCGTACCAACGCCTTCTTTGCCATGTCCCTCACAATTGAGGGAGCAATGTGACACAGGCGATGGTGCCATAGGTCCAGGTCTCCATTGTCCTTCTTTGCGAGGTGAGCAACGTCGGACCCCGCTCGGCTGCCGAGGATCTTTGCACATAGCAGGTACAAGTCATCCTCTCGCTTTCCACATGCAATCACCTCGCCATCCCCCTCCTTCCGGATAATGGCCTCCTTCTTGTTGAAGAGCACCTCGAGCTCCTTGTCGGTAAGGCGGCCCACTGACAGCAGATTTGCCCCAAAGTTGGGCATGGGGAGCACGTCGTGAATTGTGCTCATGACAGCCTCCCCGTCCACATCCACCTCGATGCGAACGTTGCCTTCACCAGTAGCCAACTTTGTTTTGCCGTTGGCCACCGTCATGCGCCGTTCTGAGGCACCATAGGTGACGAATGCCGCCCGCTTGCATTTGGTGTGGCGGCCCGATCCGGAGTCCATCACGGAGACTCCCGGATCTGTCAAGTCGGTGGACTCCTTTGCCATCCTTGCATGGTCGTCCTTCTTTCCAGCTTTCCCCGACTGGTCCGACTTCCTGTTGGGGCAGTTGCGTGCGAATTGGTGTTCTTTGCCACACGTGTAGCACTTCCCCTTCTTGTCACCTTTCTTGGTGCCCTGCTTGGCACCCTTCCCCTTCTTGCCTCCCCCTCCACCTTGAGGGCGGACGGCATAGGCGAAACTCGGTGTTGCCCCACTCTCTCTCCCACCACGCCGCATCCATTCATTGCGGACGTACTCAGCCACATTGGGGTGCTTCAGCTCATCAGCGGACCAGCCGCCTACGACGATGATCATGGTACTCCAACTGTCCGGCAATGCCAGGAGGAGGATCATGGCTTGCAGCTGAGGGTCGACCTTCCACCCGATGGCTACGCACTCGGCAGTCAGGGACTCAATCTGCTGTAGGATCTCCATGATGTCGTCGCCTTCGTTGGCTCAGAGGGTGACGAGCCTCTTGTAGACAAAGAGCTGGTTAGAGAGTTTGGTGGATTAATAGATGGTGCAGAGTTTCTTCCAGGCCTCAGCGGCCTCCGTACATCCTTGAATGAGGGAACGTTGCGTTGGAGCAAGCGCATACACCAACAAGGCAAGCACCTTCTTATTGCGCTTCTTGTACTTGTCCACTTCCTCCGGAGTCGCAATATCCTGAGGGGCAGTTTCTTTACCGTTGACCAGCTCAAGCAGACCCTTGTCATCAAGGTAGAACTCAAACTTCCACCTCCACAAGTGGAAGCCAAGTCCGTCAAACTTTGAGACATCGCCAACGATGTCTTGCTCGGCCGGTGCCATGGCGCGCGGCAGTAGCGTGAACGTTATAGAGCTAGGATCCTTCTAGGCTCTTGGGTCCATAACCCTTTGTTGGCAGTTGTGGATGTGGAGGTACCCTCAAGGATGCCTAGCTCTCACTGGTACACGCTTCCAATGTTTGGGACAGCTAATGGACACCAATAGTGAAGAGTGTGGAGCACAAGGATCACGGATGTGAGTGGATAGAACACGTAAAATTCAGTAGAACTGAATCAAAACACGTTATTGCTATTTAGTACAGTAATATTACATCTGATCCTTATAGCCTGTGATCTAAGATTTCCATCGCATCCAAGCACGCCCAAATCGGAGCAGTAGAGCCCTTGCTACGGCCGTCGAAGTAACCCTTGGTGGAGTCGCCCACCTTACCTTGTACGCTAGGCAACGGGAGGCGCTTCGACGATGACCCGTCGAAGCGCCTTTCCTCGTCTAGAAGTCAAGGAGAAAGTCACCCTGGTCAAGGATGTCCCTCTAGTCACTTCATTCATAGCCCAGGTGCATTCGGAGCTCGTTGGAGACGAACTCGGATCACTGGGGGTGGATTATCCCACCACCCATGGCAGGTACCAGATTCCACCCTCCAAACACCCGACCTTGGGGCTAGCCTAACTTTCTGAATACTCACTCAAATCGAGCGATTCAAAGCTTGATCTTGCATGAAAAATCCAAGGAATCCAAATCTAGAGTCAGATTAGGTGTTCGACCACTCCCCAGTGGTCGAACCAGGGAGTACAATCAACGGCACTCATGGCAAGGGGCACATCATGTCAACAGAGACTGTCGATATCACCGACTACCTCATTGTGGTTGGATCTCTCATGTAACTTGCGACCACCACCCGGGAAGACGTGGCCTTCTCAGTCAACTTCTTGTTCCAGTTCTCCCAACAACCTCGCCAGAAACACCTTGAGGCGGCACTACGTGTTGTCCGCTACACACTGTCCAGTGCGCGTGTGGGGCTGTCCTATTACGTCCAGCCCTTCGTGGTCATTGAAAGATAACAGACAGTGTTTGGATAATGAAAATGATGCTCACAGTCGCACCGGTTACACCTTTCTTGTTTGTAGGACTGCCACCTCTTGGATGAGTGGGAAACACCCTATGATGTGTCAACCAAAGTGCAAAGGCAAACATTGAGCATGATGGCATACATCACTCTCGCACCAAGCACATCAACATTGAGCATCACTTTGTACGCAAGAGCATTGCTACTAGAGAAGTTAAGGTTTTCTAGGTCGACACTTGTCAGCAGCATGAAGACTTCCTTACTAAAGCTCTCAGCAGTGGCATGTTCAAAGCGGCTATGCATGCTGCGATCTCTTGATGCCCCTGGCTGATGTGGGTCTTGTGAGTCGTCTTATTTTGTGTCTTGTATCCGCTCTTATGTGTAGATGGGCTGCTCATCTGTGGGTCATAAGGGAGTGTTGGTTATGGGTGTAGCACACGCGAGTGACCTGTTAACTCTACTCACACACATCATCACTACAGGTGATTGATCTAGATTAAAGTTCTTTGGTGCAACACTGTGACGCATCATGGAGCACACGGTGGTGGCTACACCATCACGTTCTCAATTGGTAGCCACATCCCCAGCATCAGTTCTATAGAGAGCTGTGCTGTAGTGATGCTTTATACTTCTATATTCTAGACATGGGACACACATTCATAGGAGTGCATG
Organism: Penium margaritaceum; assembly: GCA_023375785.1. Lineage (NCBI taxonomy): Eukaryota > Viridiplantae > Streptophyta > Zygnematophyceae > Desmidiales > Peniaceae > Penium > Penium margaritaceum. The sequence goes on from SZWC01009652.1 coordinate 96,549, forward strand.
CGCCACATACCCTCGTGGTCGACCTGGTTTGAGTTTCTCTCATATGCATGTATTAGCTTAGTGAGCAGGTTGTTGATCCCTCGGGACCATACGTCTGATTCATATCAGCATGTGAGAAACTACCTGAAGCTCGTTCGCTCCATGGTTGAATTCGATCCCCGGGTGGCACCCGGGCCCCATGGGAAGAGCCTCACGTGGGTGGTCCGGTCAACTAGCGCTTCTCATTCTTCTTGCTCCTTGCTTTCTCACTTCTTGTTTCCTAGTCATTCTACGTGAAAGTGAGGTTGCCCTGATCAATGGCATCGCACCTTTCCTAATGCTTACTTGCATACTTGTTCATCTTAGCAACTTAAGCAACCTACACACACAACATAAATGGTCGTTGTGGCACACGGCGGGTGACGCACGTGGCAGGGTTGGTTTATCCTACAACCTGCCCAAAACCACTGTTTTGGCGTAACTCTGCGCTCGGGCATCCAAACGACGCACCGTCTGTACCTCGAGATGCAGAATATTGAGCCAGACGCCACATTTGTCCAACATCAAGCAATGGACATACAAGGAAAAAACATGCAAACAGGGCACATGGCCAGTCCATTGATGAAATCTTGGGTGTTTTGATTTGTGTGTGTATTGTCTCACTAATCTGTGCTGTGACCTCTCGGCTGGTGTACATGCTCATGCAGATGACAGACTCGGCGGACGTTGATGACGACGAGCGCTGAGTGATGGAGAGGATGTTGTGCTGTTTTGAGAGATGTGACTACCGTCTCCTCGTGTGGAGTCTCTCATTTGGTAGGAGAACGCACCCAGCTCAATCGATAGCAGCCACCGGTGTTCATGCCACCAATGGTCTTGGACAACTGCTCTTTGTAGCATGGAGTTTGCCTAGGCTTAGGTAGCCATAGACTTTGTGTGTGATTTTTCTAGCTGATTCAAACTGCAGGACTGCGTTCGCAGTGCAAGACTTTTGGTATGGTCCAGTTTTCAAGAAGAAGGGCAAAGCCCGGGTTTGGGGCTGTCGGTCCTCTGGCAGGGACCAAGAAAACCCCACAGGCCAGACAAGATCGCATTTTCTTGATTGATTGGTATGCTGAGTAACAAGCCTCCCAGAGGTGAAGGCCTTGATTAGTGTGGGAGGAGTCTCTTACCAAAACTCATTCTTGCTGTCAACTCAGTTATTACTTACTTCCGACTGCATTTCTGGTGCTATCTCTTAAGTTTGAGTCTTCCCTCTCACAGCTGAGCAGCCATCACTGCCCATGCGCTAAGTCTGGATGCAGCAGGCTACACACTTCAGTCCAAGTGCGTGAGGCGGCACAAAATGGTCTTGCCCAAACTATTAGAACACCATTTCAAGCTTGGTATCAGACCCATAACGTAGCGGATCCATCAGACTGAGCAGCAGCAGCGGCCCCAAGATTCACATGGGACCAAGATCAAATTCTTGACCTTTCACTTGGCCAAATAAACAAAGTGGCTAAGTTAACTATTCATCCATATAGTGTACTGAAAGGTCATATCTCACATGAAACACATATAGTTGTGACCCTACAACAGATCTAGGGATCATAAATGCGCAAGGGACAGAGCAAACCTGCTCCTTCCTACAACAGTGAACAAGGGACAAAAGTCTTGGACAAGGGTTGGCCACAAACCGGCTAGCCTACCCAGCAGCATGGGCTTTATATGGTCGGGTGGCAACCATGGCGTACATCAGACTGCCCTCTACATACTGATATGGACTGCCCAACATGTCAGTTTTTCCAGCTTCATTGGATGGGAAGATTGGGTTGGAGAGTTTGCACTTTGAGCTCATGGTTATGCTGGAAGGCTTGTAATCTGCCATGTCGTAAGTTTTGAGGATGGAGTCAATGTATTTCATCTGGTTCAGGCTGGAGGTTCCTGCTGCTCTGTCATGCTTGATAGCAATTCCAAGGTAGTATTAAAGAGGATCCATGTCCTTCATCTCGAATATGCTACTCAGCAGCCTCTTGAGATCTAGCGGTCCCGCTGAAGACGATCATAGAATCAGGTCATCAACGGACAAGGCAGCCAAAACAGTCCCTTTGTCACTCTCATGCACCTACATGCATGAGGGACCTTAGCTATGAATTTATCCATATCCGGGTCTTGGTGCTTGTTCCAGCCTACAGAGCAGTTTCACCAATATGCACACCTTGCCCTCGGAAGCATGAACCCCCTCTTGATCCTCCATCAACAATTCATTGTCAACTTTGACATACAGAAAGGCTTTCTTAACATCCATCTGATGGACTTCCATGTTCCTAGCAGCAACGATAGTGAGCATTGATCGGATGGAAGCAAACAACACAACAGGAGCAACGGTCTTGTTATACTATGTGTTGGGACGTTGAGAGAGCCCCTTTGCCACCACCCGACCCTTGTACTTGTCTATCTTGCCATCCTGTTTCTTTTTCAATTTCATCACCCACTTGGATCCCATTCACGTGAGCCCCGGCAGCTCTGTCCACCAGCACCCATGCCCCATTCCTGTCGATGGAGTTGAGTTCACTGCATATTGCTTCATCCCATTTAGTATCTTCAAGCCAAGCCAGTGCCTCTGCAACAGACATTGGCACCTCTTGAACCAGAGATGAATAGTTGAAGCCTTCCTATTCACCCGTCTCTGCGTTGTAATGTTGTCAAAGTATATGGACAACACCGCAGCAGAACGATGTCTCTAAACGCTGGAACCGCACCATGGTCGATGCTGTTCGGACCATGCGTGTGGAGTCCGGTTTGTCTGCTGGCTTATCCTTTGAAGCCATGTCCTACATAACCTGGGCGTGGACCCGCGTTCCCCAAGTACCCTTGCCCGTCAGACCACATCGTATGCGCTGTGGTGTGGTCAGCAGGCCGATCCTCGGCCTGCCCGCGTCTGGCGGTGCGTTGCCTGCATCTGGCTAGGCGAGGACCAGCGGGATGGCAAGCTTGCCCCTCGCGGACGTCTCTACACCTTCTTTGGTGTCTCACGTGAGTCCAAGGCTTGGCGTTTCTGGGACCCTGTTTGACATCGCATCGTCGAGTCCGGCGATGCCTTGTTCTTTGAGGACATATTCCCTCATGACCCCCCTCGCATCCGGTCTGGGATCTCTCTGGACCCATTACTGTCATCTCGTGGGGGAGATGCTTGTCGCGCCGTCGCCCCAGCCCCGGGTGTGCAGGTCAACCCGTCCTTGTCCACAAACCCAGCGGGCCTCTCCTCCTCGCCCTCTCCCGAGCCCTTGCGCACAGATGCTACTCCCTCTTTGTCCACCTCGCCGACCATTTCTCTTGCCGGCGATGTCATGCACCCATCAGAGAAGGAGTCCTCAGCTGATTCCCTTGCCCAGGCTGACCCCCTGGCTGACACCACAGGAGGCGGGGCCCCCCATGGACCCGTCCGCGTCTGGTGGTAACCCGGCGACTGAGCCGGCGCCCATCCCCATCTTGCCACCCGGGTTTGCGGCCGTCGGCCGTTTGGCAGGGCTCGCCGAGAACACCCTGCCTGACCGGATAATGCGAAGAATTTCTTGGTTGGCTGGTATTCTGAGGAACAAGCCTCACCGAGCTGAGGTGAGGCTAGAATTGGGAGGGGTCTCAGTCACTTGCACATTCTTGTTTGCCAATCAGTCACTTCATGATTCAGCTACAGTTCTGGTGTTAACTCCCTGAGGACTTCTCTCCCTCTCACAACTAAGCATCTCAAGCTACTCAAGTGCTGGGTGTAGCAAGCCACTCATGTCAGTCCACGTGAGTGAGGCGGCAGAAATAGTCTTATCCAGACCAGCACAACGTTGTTTTCAGCTGTTACACCCATAACCAACGGTGTGCTTGTCAGGTGTCATCTCTCTGTGCACATTGAAGCTATTACGCGTATGAGACTCTAAGCGTCTCGCCTAGCCCAATCCTTGCCGTTTCCACCCACCCTTTGTGCTCGTAAGATCGCTGATTGGACAACGTTGCCTAGTGAGCAGTGCTAGGAAGCTTGTGGGCAACTTCTTACGATCAACATGCTAGCTGCTGGCTCATTGCATACCACTTCATTATCCAAGTGGTTGAAAGGCAACAAGATCTCCATCTTGATTGTGCGCATCACTGCTTCTTGAGACCACTTCCTTTGGAGTCCCGTTGAATCAATCCCCTGCATAGATGTGGGTATGTATGGAGACCAGTGGAAATTGAGTAGTGTATAGGTAATTCAACAAATGATGAGTACCAACACACAACCTCGCTCCATCTATTGGTGTCTGCACTTGTTTCAAGGCAAACAACCTATGTCCATGGCACTTTGACATGCATTGCGACACGTGTGTGTTGTTGTGTGTGTCGTACACAGCTTACGGTGACCCCTCGGCTCATGTCCATTCACGTGCAGATCCTTGAGACTGGCGACGGCGGCAGCAGACTGGCAGCCGGTGGCGACGGGCGCCCAGAAGACTTCCGTATTTTGTAGACTCGAGCTATGTCAGAGCACGTAGGCGTGCAGCCTATCAGGATGTAGATCTCGTCGACGTGGCCGTTCTGGTTCAAACGGCTCGTCGTTCTGACGTGTCTGTAGGGAATTGTGACCAAAACTGTGCTTTTGCCACTGTTTTTGTCCTGCTAGAAAAATAGCGCCGATTGTGCGCCGTGTGTGTTTGCATCCACTAGGTCCATGGCACTATTTAGGTTGGCCAGACCTCAGTTGTCATCTCTCTCTGCACATTTCAAATATTTGCAGCTTATGACACTTGTGTTTGTGTCCCTAGCCAACCCCTTGCTGTTCTCACCTTCACCTGTATGTGCTAGTGAGTTAGCTAGCAGGCTTGAGTTGCCACGCTAGCAACAGCAGTGCTAGGAGCTGTCTCTCATGGTATCAGAGCAGCGAGCCAGTGCTCGCATAGCTGCGCAGCAGAGACGCAGCAGCCGAAGAAGTCGTGAGCAACCGCAGCTGTTGCCTTGAGGAGCAGCAGCAGCAGTGCCCACGGTCTCGGCGGGAGGTCCTGGGAGGATCCACCACCACTTCGACCGCGTTTTATAAAATCCGCGGTGAATCCGCGGTCGTTCCGCGGCCGATCCGCGGTCGTTCCGCGGTCGTTCCGCGGTGCTCCGCGGTGACATAGCTTCCGCAGCGGACGCGACAACCACGCGACCGCGTCGGAACACGCGTCGAGTGCCGCGGAGGCACNCACAGCTCCGCGGCAGCTCCACCTCCGCGCAGCTCCATCTCCGCGACCGCTCGGGGAAAACAACGGCGACCGCGGAGCTGCGGGTGCGGAACGGGTCGACCGCGGACCTCCGCAGCCGTCGCGTTCCACGCCGGCGCGACCGCGGTGACCACGGTCACGGTCGGTGAACCGTGGTAAACCGCGGCACTCCGCGGTACTCCGCGGCACTTCACGTTCAACCGCAATAATCCGCGGTGATCCGCGGTGATCCACGGTTAACTTCCGCGGTGAAGTTCACCGCGGAGGGTATCCGCGGAGAAGCTCCGCGGAGGAGTTCCGCGGAGAAGGAATCTCCGCGGAGGAGAATCTCCGCGGAGACGCTCCACGGAGGAGCTTCTGCGGAGGGAAAAACAGGCGAGGAAGCTGGCCGCCATGCCGAAACCAACCTCCTCCAGTATGGCCGCCGATGCAGCTGCCGAGGGCAGCGCCGTCAGCGGTCAACGTCGACCACCGCCATCATCATCACCACAGCGGCAGCAGCAGTCGCAGCAGCAGCAGCAGCAGCATCCACTGCAGCAACAGCAGCAGCAGCAGCAGCGACAGCTACAGCCGCTGACACAACAGCAACCACCGCTGCAGCAGCAGCAGCAGCGTCCGCCGAGTCCGACTACTTTGGC
>SZWC01009653.1:11129-41927 GCA_023375785.1 Penium margaritaceum
TGGTGTTGGTGTTGGTGTTGGTGTTGGTGTTGGTGTTGGTGTTGGTGTTGGTGTCGGTGTTGGTGTTGGTGTTGGCATTGGTGTTGGTGTCGCCATTGGCGTTGGTGTTGGTGTCGGTGTCGCCATTGGCGTCGGCACTGGCTTTGGCACTGTTGTTGATATTGGCGTTGGCGTTGGAGTCGGCGTCGGCGTTGGCCTTGGCGTCGGCTTTGGCTGTAGCGCTGGCGTTGCTGTTGCCGTTGCCGTTCCCGTTGCCCTTGGCGTTGGCGTTGGCGTTGCTGTTGCCGTTGCCGTTGCCGTTTCCGTTGCCGTTGCCGTTTCCGTTGCCGTAGCCATCGCCGTTGCCGTTGCCGTTGGCGTTGGCGATTGCGTTGCCTTTGGAGTTGGCGTTGGCGTTGGCCTTGACGCTGGCGTCGGCATCGGAATCGTCGTCAGCGTCGCCGCCACCGTCGGCGTCGGCGCTCGTGTTGGTGATGGCGATGAAGTAGGCTTGGGTCTTGGCAGATCAAGACTGGGACTGCGGGACGGTCGCGCCTTTCGCCTTTCGACGAGGATGCCAACGCGACGGCAAGTGAAGCAGATCTGCGCGTTTGGCGACGGCAACGACAATGAGAGGGTAGCGCAGGCGCAGCAGTGATTCTAAGGCGATGTAGCAGCGAACCCGGCATGCGCAAGCAGACAATTGGACGGGGACGGATGACCGGAGCCTGCTGCTGTGGAAATGTGGCGGCGGAAAAGGGACCGCCGGTGAAGCACAGCACAGCAGGGCGCGACGCGGACGCCGTGAGTTGAGGTTCTGTTGTGGAGACGTTTTGCATTTCGCTGAACACTTTTCGGTTAACATGGTCTTTTACAAAAAATATTCAATCATCGAGTCAACCCATGCATAGGTCCATCATTTCAGAGCAGTTCAGCGGAACAGAACCTGACCAAAAAAGCAACGAAAAAGCGCCTCAGTCAGGCCCATGCCGGATTGCATGGAACGATGTGCGTTCTCTGGGCATGCTCATCGACGTCGCTTATCACACGGGTGCATCCTCGCAACTCGTGCCTGCAAATCAGAACCACCAGATGGTGAGGCAGACTTGCTCCTCCATACTCTTCACCTCATTATCCCTTCTTCTCTCAAACTTTCACGTCACTCCAGTCTCCCATCCAATCAACGATGAATGAAAAAAGAAGTATCTGAAACTCTAGACATATACTAGAGTAGTAGTTTTATTATGAATTCATCCATGTGTATGTTAACACAACTTTATGTAGTCAAATCACAGTACATACTTGTGCCACGTATGTATATTTCTCCGTAGAGGAAAAAATCATTCTGGTTTATTACCTCAATGGAGAAAATTAGTGCACACCCATGATCAAAATATTCAGGAAAATATCACATTTTTTATTTCTAACGTAGTATGACTAGTTCCCTTTTACATAAACAATAGTGGTAGATTGCCCAAAGATCATAAGCAAAAGATTGGCTCTATCAAAGGATCTATTCGTGTTTAATTTCCTTCTCTTGGTTTTATTCTTGTTTCCTCAACTATGTTTTCCTTTCTCACACATGCAAGAGAAGAAAATGCATAGAAAACAGAGGTGAGGACATAAGGAAAACATGGTTGAGGAGGTTAGTTGTGTTCTCTCGTTTTCATCTTCACAAAGAGAGTTTTTCATTTCATGTAGATTCACTTAAGGAGACCACCACCGCCGCCTCCACTCGACATAAAACACCATCCACTCATTTTCAAGAACACAACACGTGCAAAAAAAAAAGTATTCACTTCTTCTAAAGTTATCATTTTCTACAACGATGAAAGGAAACCTACAGCGCTCTCCCAATACCAGAAGATTCTATTCTCGGAGAAAGTCGTGCAAGATCAACGTCTTTAATAGGTGAAAACTGCAACTCATCAAAACCATCCTTAATCTGTAATGGGAACCGTAACTTATGCGCTCAAACTGATCAAAGATCAATAGCAAAATTCATGCATGTTGCGGTCCCGAGCCTCCCAATTTGCACCTTCTTCATCACCATGTAGTAAAAATCAAACTTCACAAGGTCACCCAACCGAAGGAGTTGGCTCGCCAACTCATCAGACTTGCATGTGTTGGTAAAGGGCCCGATTCTAGATTAGGACTCCTTAGTCTATCCATTGTTGTTGACTCTCTTCCATGAAGAATTCACATTGGTGTCAAGGAGGATGAGACAAACATGCATTGAGAGGTGCTAGGGGAGTGGGAGCATGAGACATGTTTCAAAGATGGGGTGCGAGATACAAGATACAAATCTGTACAACGTGAAAACATTGAATTTACACCTAAACGATTTTTTTCAGAGAAAATACATTCGAATGAAAAACTACAACTGGTCAACATATACATCATTGAAAACATTTCATGTAAGAGAGTGTCTTCATTCCTCTTCTCACCGATTTTCTTTTCACCCGTTCAAGCCTTTGTACACCCTAGAACGCACAAAAGTATCACCTTGTTATGGACAGCGGCCGGCTAGTGCCAAGGCGGTCGGCCTGCTCTGCCACTTAGTCGCTATGGCGGCGTGGGTCGTCATCTCTCCTCTTCTACTGCAAACATGGTGTTGCAGCTCTTCGCTCCCGGGTGGTGAGTGCATGTGCGTGTACATGTGTGTGCTCTCGTCTCCTTCTCATTCTCATGCATTCTACTTGCTTCATTCACTTCAAACTACACTCTTGAACACGCCTTGCACATCTACTCACCATGCCTCCACTAGAGGAATCGTTGAACACTTCAGGCTGCCCTCATTAACGCCCAGGTGGCCCATCGCTAAGGTAAGGAGGCATTACAGAAAGACATTAATGACAAATAGAACTAGCCAATGTCGTAGTGGACATTTCCATGGAGCATCATTTCTCCATACCTCCCATGGTTGTTTCTCTCCTTGCAGCACTTGATGACTCTACTTCTCGCTCCTTTGATGCCATGGCCAATCTTGCTATGTCTCTGCCTCTCATGCAAGCTGCCACCATCCTTGCTCGTTTTGTTGCAACAACCAATGAAAGGACTTTAAAACCCCTCCACCACACTTCATCAACAAGCTTTCAGTCTCATCTTGAGAGACGTGCTGCAGCTCGTGGGCTCAATGGAGGCTCTTGTGAAAGTACTTATCCCCCATTGACACCTTTGTTTCTCCTTTCACCACCAGGCTTGCTGAGCTGCTCGTATTTTCTCGCCAGCTGTCGGCTTATCTTTCCATTGTGATGAGCTTGATCCTTGAACTACCTGAACTCTATCTTCATGTTCCATCTGTTAAGCTCGAGTGTCTTGTCTCTCAGCCAGTTACACTTTATTCTCCTTTGAGCGTTGGCACCCTCAATGAGTTCAAAGCCGCCACGCTCACAGGCTGGTGGAATAGCCTTCAAAACAAGTGAATGTACAGAACCAATGTGGTGGTTGTGATTACCTCATCCTGTACAGTTGTTGTCACTATGTCCTCTACTCCATCCATCTCTACGGCTTTCATCACCGCCGCTTTGCTTACCCAAGGCGTTGGTCATGGTGACGGCCAAAGCCGTTGAAAGAGGAAAGGAAGAGGCTACATAGAAAAAGCAATCGATGCCCCAACAGCCCTAGGCGCAATCACACATTGGAAATGTGGGGCCTTGGGGCATTCCATCCCCATGTATCCATCTCCATGTGATGACGCCCGCCTAGCCTCATCCATGTGTGTCCTTTGGGCGCGCACAAGTACCAGTAGTGATGTAGCATGCACAATCACCAATACCCTGCTAATAAATTATTTTGACAGTTAACTTGAAGCTATATCTGGTTTCTCTATATTTGACATGGTTTAACATTGGTGGTATTAACTAAAAATGTGAAAAAATAAGAGAGAATTTACTTTAGTTTTGGCGAGAGGGTCTAGCTCTATTTCCTGGTGTTACGGTGCCTTTGGTGAGTGGTCAGTATTGTCTGAACGACATCGAGGTTTTGGCTAGATGACAAGGTGTGAACGTCCAGCTTCCTTGCTCGATTCAGACATTCAAACCCTCATTTCCTTTGGATTTTTTCACGTACAGGGGTACCGTATTGGAACTGAAAGGGGCACGATAAAGCCTTCCGTGTCCTGCGTTACTTCGGAGGGTGCATGCATGGCTGTCAACTCAGCCTACCATCATGGCGGAGATCAAATTGATGCAACATCTTTCCAGCAAGGTCAGCCGCCACCAAGGTCATTCACAAGTACATCATGCGAATCATCACGCGATGATCTCCTGGACCTTCTGGCAGATGGCCTTGCTGTTAAATGCATGTCCAACCATGCTAAAACCAAATATGCGGCTACGGGAGGAAGGAGGCATGGCTTTCAACTTAACCTGCCATAATGGCAAAGATCAAGTCAACATTGATAGCTTCTTGCATGGACGGGCATGCACTTAACAGCACGGTCATCCGTCCTTGCATGGACGGGCATGCACTTAAGCTAGGCATGAAAATCGTGAAATGTGTTTTCTGTGGGCGGTTTCTCGAGGGTTGGGAGTGCTTGGGTGATGTTGCGCACTTGGTAAAAAATACACGGGAGAAGTCCAACTCCTCCCTTGTGTTTGACCTGGATTTCCAGTGGGCAAACGCTCCTCTTGCAAGCAAATTGCTCTTTCATGATAAGATAGTGGATGAGGATGACATAGTTGAGTTAATCCAGTTTCTTGTCTCAACGTGTGTTGCGACTTGAGTTTTTTCTTAATCCACTTCTTTGTCGCCACATGCTTCTTGCAAACGTTGATTGAACTCAATGAAATTCAAATCGATTCATGCAAAGTGTGGCAAAATGACCCGATAATGCATAGAACATAAGCAGACAACGAGCTGGAAAACCCCGGAACTCTGTTACACAGAAAAAGAGTGGTGAACCCTCAAGTTCAAGTTTTCATTCCTGGTCTTATTGTGGTGTGCAATCTAGTTTGGCAAAACTTGACATTCAACCAAAAAAATGGCCCAACAAATCATTAAGATTGAGTTGCAAGATCAGCAGGGTACTGTGGCTTCTCCCACTTCTACGCCCTCATCCTCCTCCTCCTCCATTGTTTCTTACGAGACCAATGATGGTCTGCAGTTGCAGACTCTCTCCATGCCTCCCTCTTGGGGATGGGTGCCTCCTATCGATGGTCCTTCCTACTACGCACCACCCTCTTCTTGCTACACTCCATCCTGATGGTCTTGTAACAATGGTCACTTCTGTGGCTCTCAACCTGATAATCATCATCTTGACTCTTGCAGTATCAAGGAGTGCTTCATAGGGTGTCATCTCATCTATCACTTTCACCTTTGTGATGAGGGAGGTGAGGTTGTGATGGCTTGTTTTGTAGTTTTGTTTGTGAGTCGGATGGACCCCTTCACGGCACGTCGTCTAGGACCACCCAAGGGAATTTCTGAGTTAATACTCCTTGGATTTTAGGACTGGCAGTCTCTACCAGTACCTCGTCATCTTGGCGTGTCCTCCTCCCTTGTCCCAATTGCTGGCATAGTTGTCTTCTTTCTTGTTATCCTCTCTACAAGTGTATCGTATGGCTTCTCGATACTGGATTCATGAGCCACCACATGACATTTTGCCGCTCGTCTCATGTCTCTCTCGGCCCCGTTGGCTCTGACGCCGTGTCTGCACGGGCTCTGGCCAGCTTCTTCCCCTCAAGTGCATTGGAATTCTTCGTTTTGTTGGTCCTTGTGGAGACCTGTTCTTTCCTGACGTGCTGTGCAAGCCTGATTTAGAGGTGAGCCTGCTTTCCTTCACTGCAGGCTAGGCTTTGTGTCCAGTCATGGCATTCGTACAATCTCCATTTGTTCCTCTGGCCGGGATGTGATCCATGGGATTTTTAGAGACTGCTTGTTTCATGTACCTCTATCCCTATCCTCGTCCCGAATAATTTCCATTGTGGTTCACCGTACCCCCTCGTCGTCCCTCGACCACGTGAGTCTTTTGGACCATTGTCTTTTTTGGTTCATATTATAGCCATTTCCCATCTGTTGTACACACAACGTGCTGCTCGTCTTAACTCTACAACCTTCCATGGGCCCAGTTTGACTGACTGACTTGACTATGCCCGCAGTACAATACATCATGGACCCCTGCCTTGAATTTCCATGACAGGATGGGCCATTACGTTCAATGCCTTGCTCATGATTATTCTTGGAACCGCTGGTTGTTCACCTTTCCTCCAAAGGGTGATGTCACTCATGGTTTTTAGTCTGGGTCTCTTAGGTTGAACGGGCTTGTCAATATTGACAATGTGTATTTCGCTACCACCAAGGCGGTGAGTTCTTTAGATCCACCTCGTGTTTCCTTGAGTTCCATGGTGTATGCATGGAGTCCTCAGCTCCGTACACGCCCCAACAGGGTGTCAGAACATTGGAACCGCACCCTTGCTGATGACGTTCACTTTCTTCTTTCTGCTTCTAGCCAGTTCCCTCTCTATTCCTTTGAGGCCATGTCCCACCCGACATGGACGTAAAATCTTGTTCGTGACTGTCCTCTCCCTTGTCGCACCACTCCCTTTACATGCTAAACAGATCATCGTGTAGACCTGTATCTTTCTTCTAAATGGGAATCAATTTCTAATAGTTGGATTCCGATGATCACTGTCACGGTAAGTTGTTTCTCCTTGCCCATGTGTGGGTCTTTCTTGCTGTGTCGTATCTTTCCAATGTGTACTATTTCTTGGATCCCCTCCGTTGCCAGGTCATTAAATCATGTGATGGTCATTTTTATGAAGATGTGTTCAAGCGCGACTTGTCTTGTATTGCTTTTCCGTCTGCTCTAGACCCACTCTCTTAGCTTGGGAGAGGATTTCTACCTGATGCATCCTTAGATCGAGTTCCGCAAGCCCGTCCCTCACCCCTCGTTACCGATGGTCCATCCTCAGCTTCTGCTACCAAGGTTCCTAGTGAAGTTCCCTCCGCCACACCTCATGCATCCTCGCTCGTGTCCTCTGTCATACCTAGTCTTTCGTCACCTTCTAAGCGAGTCCCCACAATCTCCCATAGCTGCTTATGTCTGGTTTACCTATCCCCTTGCCTTAGATCCTTCTCCATATGCATCTCCATTGCAGGTTGCCAAGCCAACCACTTTTGCGTCATCGTTCGTCCGCGGTAGGTGCCTCGGTGTTCTTCCCTCCCAGAGTCTCTTATCCACAGCATCTTCTCAGGGGTCCTCCTCTGGGACTTCAGGCTCCACTGCTTCTTCCCATTCCAATGGACAGGCTCCCACTGCTCCACAACAAATAACGAGCTCTGGGGAGCCTGACCTTTGTGTGACTGGCCTCTCTGTGGCAGCCGTTCCTTGTCCGTTTGTTTCTTTCATGCATCCCAGAACCTATCACATACTTACTCATTAAGAAAATGTTTTACCATCCCCTTGAAATGTCTGTGGTAGGCTGTATTGCCTTTTCTTTGCTACCACTGGGCTCTCCTCATTGCCGCCTGAGCCCACTATCTTTGGTGAGGCCCAGGATGCTGCCAATTCCTCTCTATGGGAGAATGCTATGTAGGAGGAAGTAGAGGCTCTCGTGGAACATGGGGTTATTTTAACTAGTAGATCATCCACCAGGGCAAAAAGCAGTCTGGGCCAAGTGGGCCTACAACAAAACCTTCATGCCAAAACATTCAGTCAAGTGGTGAAGGATACCACTCACCACCAAGGTGTTCTCTAAAATTCATGGCATATACTTTGACGAAACCTTTGCCCCCGTGAAACTTTACACCATAGCTCAAACAGTTCTTACGATATGTTCTATTGCATTCGTATGGATCAACGCAGCCATGCAATTGCCTAACAACTTGTCCAGTTCACTCCAGGGTTATCAGAGGAATGTATTGATAAGGAACATTTTGGGAATTCCGACATGTTCATGCTTTGTTGGCGTCGTCCATGATCACACGGGCATTCCAGCTTGGGCGGAAAAACGTGCTCATATGTGGTTGAAACGCATTGATGCATGGGATCATGCGCCAATGCGACTTCAAGAGAACATACCTTTAGACTTGTAGCCCAGTGTGAGTGAGAGATTGAACAGATGGATGTCAATAATGCTGTCCTCCATGGTTGGCAAGATGGCACCATTTACATGATCCAACCACCTAGGTTCATTGATTGCAACAACAAGGTGTGGTGACTATGGAACGTCCTCCATGGCCTTGAACAGTCTCCACCATGAGATTATCTCTACACAAGAGCAAGGTGGGTTTCTTCAAAGCACCTTTGACCTTGCCTTGTTCTTCAGTGCACCCTCTGTCTCCCTCGTGGCCATTCTTGTTTATATTGATGACCACCTCATTACCTCTCCCAGCCTCGCACCTATCCGGTTTGTCAAGGAGCTCTTGCAAGCTACATAAAGCGGAGAGGACCTTGGCCCAGCTCATGTCTTCCTAGGCATAGAGGTTAAACAGGACTGCCATTAGAGGACACTATTTGTTCACCAAGCTGCCTACAAGCATAGCCTAGGTGAGTGATTCTCCCTTTTTCTTACTTCTCTGTCCATAACTTCTACACCAATGAATCCAAGAGGGCAGTCACTGTTGCATTGGCTAGATTGTCAAAGCTGGACAAGGAGGTACATGTCACCTTTCTTTTGCATGTCATCGGCTCCTTGATGTATTTGGCCACAGCCACTTGTGTTGTTGTTGCCTTTACATTCAATTTTTTTTCCTAGCTCTCTCAATGTCTGAGTGAAAATCTCCTCAATGTCATTCTTTGTGTTGTCCGCCACCCACTCTTCGCTGCAGGCATGTGGTTCTGCTTTAAAAAACGGCCCTCAGTTGTTGTGGACAGTTTGACTAAAAGTGACAGGGCACATGACTCAGATGCTTGAATTTTGACTGGGTTCATCTTCTTCATCAGTGGCACTAATGTGTCTGGGATGAGCGGCAAAACGGGTTGCATTATGCAGGGCTCCAGCAAAGACAAATACTTCGCACTGAGTGCAGGTACGTGTGAGGCGCATTGATATGTCAGCTGATACGACAATCATGTGTGCCCATTTGTTACATCATTCTACGCTGTGACAATAAAAACAAAAACGTCATTGCTGGAGATGATGGCATGCAACATTTGTACACCAAACATATCAATGTGGAGCATCACTTCGCTTGTGAATGTGTTGCTGCTTCCCTTGAAAGGTATGGGTGGACACGCGGTCAAAACAAGCTAAACATTTAACAAAGGCACTTAGCAAACACGTGTTCATGTGTGGCGTACACACTGTTGGTCTTATGTGTCCCCATGACCCTGGTTGAGCCTTACTCACTCTATCTCTCTATCTATCGAGGCTGGGTTCTGCTCCAGTGCTGATGTTATGTGATCCTGCTTTGACATTTGGAGTCTGCGGCTGCGAGCCATGGGCTGCGGAGCATTGATGTTTGTGGTCCATTTTGGCTCTTCACACATGGGATACCCTCTTTCCTTGCTCTACATGGACACACGCATGTATCAGAAACTGAGTCCCATGGCCGTTGTTGGCAACACAGAAGATGGAGATTCATAACCTGAATTCTTGTTCCTTTGTTATTGACTGATTGGTTTTGGTCGGGCATGACCTTAGACCCTTTCAAATGCCTTAGTCTATCTCCAAACATGGATGTGGGTGGTGTAGGAGGTTGCATCAAAGACCCGGGTACGTATCCTTACCTTGCCACCATGCCAGACTCGTCTTGTGCATTTGTGAGTGGCCGTCCTCGGTATCTTCTAAGTGGTTGGACTCAACCCCCGCGTGCCGACGTGACGTTAATGTGCGTCATGCATGAGCAGGTTGCACTCTCACTGGTGTGCCTCTTTTCTCGCTCTCCTAGGCCCCACAGTCCTAACTCTCATACCCTGCAACTTTTTCTCAAGGCCACGAACGTTTTTCATTGCATTCTTGGTGTGGAGGTCTCCCCACATCCCTAGTGTCTCTTGGTCTCCTTAACTTTCCCACTCATGAGTAACTACACTTCACAACAATAGCTCGTGGAAAATTTGCAAAAGCCCACATGACCTAAATGCTTTAGGTGCGGCCACAACAATGCCAATAACATCAATACTAGCAGCAAAAAAGTCTAAACCGCAGACATCGCAGTCAAACCTAGAGCAGCAGCAGAAACACCGAAAGGAGCAACAGCAGTCCAACCTGTTGAGGTGTGAGTTGTCCCCGTCCCTTTCTATAGCTTATTGTGACCACTCGGCTGTGTCCATGCTCGTGTAGATCCCTGATGCGGACACAGCTGGCGTCCGTGGTGCCTCCATCCACCAGCAGCTGCTAGACAGCTGCCACGACATCCCGGGTGCTTGTTGGGATGCTCTGCAGTTTCTGTTCATTAACTAGAGTTTCTTGGTGGACTGGCTTCTTAGCCCAATCTGCATGTTTTGCATTGTCTGTCCACTGATCAATGCCGGACCTGTGCATGTGACCATTTCTAGCATCTTGCTTGAGATTTTGCATCTCTAGGTTTAGACGATGTTGTGTTTGAATACCTATGCACAGAATTACGGCCAAAACAGTGGTCTTGGGCCGGTTTTAGGGCAAATTGACACTACCGCTTGCATCACTTGCCGTGCACCGCGGCAAGTATTTATGATGCCTGTCGCAGCGCACGGCAAGCTAAGCTACTGGTACTTTTTGAGCATCTCACTAGCGTAACCCTTGCTGTTTCTTGCACCTGCTTGCTTGCTAGTGTGCCAACTGACTAAACAGTGTCGCCACATCGACAACAAAAAGTCTAGGAAGATTCCTAACAATTTCTTTTTGTATCAGAGTAGCGAGACCTCTCTCGCTAAGCTGCCTAGCACAGAAGCAGTACCGGCAGCAGCAGTGAGAGTCACCGCAGTCGCCATATCCTGGGACCCGTCGCAACCGTTTATAGAAGCGACATCACTACGCAATCGCCACCACCTCACCAGTGAGCTACGGCACTTACTATCTTCAGCAGCCACGCCGAGCGGCAGTAGTACCGGGTGGTAGCAGCAGCAATGTCAGGCTGCCAACCTACAAAAAAAAAGAAAGGGTGAATCAGCTCGCAACACCAGCTTGCGCCTTCGGCTATAAGCACTGGCAGTGCGTAACAGCGGTAGCAGCTTGCAGTAGCTACGGCATCAGCAGCCCTGAGGAGCAACAATAGCGTAGTAGCAGCAGCAAAAGCAACAGCAGCAACACAACAGCAACGGCGACGGCCCCAACAGTATCAGCAAGCTTGTGCAACGTTGTTGTTGTGCATCGGTGTTGTCGTGCAGCACGCAACTCCACGTAGCTCCTCTTACGCAGCTGCATAGAAGACACGCGGCATTGTGTTAAAGCTATGCAGGGTTGCACAGTCCCTACATAGCAATGAGTAGGCGATGACGCGTTCACTCCCATAAGTCATGCAAATTCCGTGTAACTTCCAAAAGAAAACACTAGCGTAGAATACGCCAGCAAAAAAAACTGACGTCATCGTCAGCTTTGCTCACGTAAGCAATTTTGAGGTCAAAACTTCAAACTTGCTAAACATTTTAGACCCTCAAGAAAGTCTAGCAGTTCCCTATTCAAAGCATTTTTATGTTCGCTCCCATACTAAGCACTACGATGGTGCCCGTGCGTGACAAGGACAAAGGGCCAGGGATTTCCTCCTCTTCCTCCTCTTCGGGCATCATGAGTCCACAATCGCAGTCGCTTGCGATCAAGGAACTATGTCAGACGCAAGATGATATGCGTTAGTAGCAATAGCAGCAGAGCGTCATGTTGTAGGAGATCACGCAGTTACTACGAGGTCATTTGAGGCCCTCACAACGGCCACAAGGAGGATCTACTGGCACTGCACCATCCGTTCATCAGGATACACCCTACATAGTGCCGTGACCTCAGCACCCCTCATCACAGGTTGACACATACGATGAGGAGAAGGTGGAGGATGACACACGAGTGTTCGAGATTTGTGTGCTTGAGGAGCGTCTTCGTGAGCTACGTCTAAGTGCACAGCCTTCCATTGAACCACCTTCTCGTCGTCAGTACCAGGCACATCATTCAGGAGTGTTCACCCTTCGTGGCGTTTCCCTCACTAGTGGTCTCCCTATGGCTCGTCCAGCACCTACCAAGCCTGAGGTCCTCCCCACAGAGTAGCGACTAAAGGAATTTGAGAAACCTCCACCCCGATATGATACCGATGATGACTTCGATTGCTGTGAAACCTTGTTTCAAGTGTGGGTTGACTCTGAGGGCATCCGGCCTTACTACCACAACCAGTACCAGACTCACGATGATCACCAAGTTTAGACAATAGCAAGGGTGATGCACGGTCTACACTATGCCATGCCGCGGGAAACTGTGGTCGATCTCCGTCCCTTCCTAGGGAAGACGAGGACTAGAGCTGGCCCGCACCAGGGCTAGGAGCTCGCCCTAACACTTCTTGCTGCGGAGACACATGCTACGAGAGCAGCCCGACTGCGTGAGTTTCACTCCCTCTGTCAGGGTCACACGAAGCTTGCAGCTGCCTACTAGAGGTGCATGATGTACCTTTACACGTGCCTTGGCACTGGTGACGGAACGCACCTATGGGCACTCGACACCATCATGATGGGGGCGCACGTGGACCACGTTAAGCTCTTTACTGGCTTCGACCATGTGGCCCTCTCTGAGTTGTCAAAGTCAATATAGCTGCTTCCTTGGGCCCAACGCTCCTTCCTCCAGGTCACATTGGCTCACAAGGTTGCTATCGCCCATTAGCAGAGTCCACTTGTTGCGACAGTGACTACTACCCCTCCTCCGCCTCTGTCCCAGTTCACCATTCCCACCTCCACTGCTTCCTCCTCCTCCTCCTCCTCTACTCTAAGCAACCACACTCAAGGCGTTGTAGCTGCCGTACATGGGAAGAAGGGGAAGAAGCGATGCAGGAAGGGACAATAGTAGCAACAGCCATCAAGTAGTGGCAGTGGACATTCTGTCCACTAAGGAGGCTATAGAGGCACTCATGGTTACACGAAGAGTTAGCAACCTCTTGACTAGACTTGGATCATGCACGGCCTTCAAGCAGCACACACGCAGTAGATTTTCTTGAGTGACACACGGTCGGGGCGGCGCCACGACCACAATTGCAGCAGACGCATCTGTTTCACCAGGCGGCTGCGGTGATATGGACCCTCGGGATTGTACCATCGAGGAGCTTTGTCAACTGCTGGCGCTTCATAATTAGGGAGGTGCGCGTATGTTGTCATCGCTGAGTGGTCCTAAGACAGCTTGTCTTACTGTGTCTGATGCCCATGATAATGCTTGTCTTGGCACTCAGTTGGCTTGCGATGAGGATGGACCTAACGGTACCGACTGGCTTAATGAGTCATACATCCATGGTATTCTTTGTTCTCCCGAGTCTTCTACTACGCGTAAAGTAGATGTAGATTGTTCTGTGGCATGTTGCTTAGTGTTGATAACTTGTTGTGAGCCGAGTGGCACCTGGATCATTAACTCTGGTGTCATCCATCACATGACCTGTCGTCGTAGTGACTTCCTTGTCCTCGATCTAGTTGCATCCGTTCAATCCGTTCGCATAGGGCCTAGTCAGTTGTTGCCGATGCAGGGAGTTGGGAACGTGCAGTTTGATGGTCTGTCTAGCCCATTGTACATTTCCAATGTGCTCTTTGTCCCTGCTCTTGAGCTCATTCTGCTATCTGTTCATGCATACACCAGGATGGGTCTCATTGTTAAGCACTCTACTGACTCTGTCACAGCGACTGCTCTTGATACGCATGCCATCGTGCTTCATTCCTTTGTTGCTGATGATCTCTATCATGTGTCTCATTGCATTTCCTTTGTTTCTTCTCCCCCTCCCTCTTCTACGCGTGTGTTCATTACTGGTGTTCTCTCTCCAAAGAACCAGTGCTTATTACGTGGTCCCCTCTGCTATGTGAACTCGGACACTATGTCCAAGCTCATTCAAAATCAGCCAGTCCTTGGTCTTCATGCGGATTCCTTTGAGAAGCCACCCAAGACCGATTGTCTTTTTTGTACCCAAGGTAAGATGCATTGTTACTCTTATCCTAACTCTTCCTCCCAAGCACTGCGCCCATAAGAGTTGGTCCACTCAAACCTTCTCGGGTCCACTCTTAGTCGAGTTCCTCTCTCATCGGGGTCGATATATTCTCACTCGGCCGATAAATTCACCCAGATGTGGTGGGTCTATAGCCTCCGCCACAAGAGCAATCCCGCATTGGCAGTCCGCCTATGGCTTGTGATGGCTAAGTGATAGTCTCTTCACACCATGCACACGTTCCGCTTGGATCGTGGTGGCGAATTCTTAGGCGAGATGGGTGCCTACAGTACTGAGCATGGTATCTTTAATCAGCTCTCCGCACCTCCTACATCACTGTAGAATGGTGTATCTACGCGTTGGAACCGCACCATGGAGGATGTTGTTTGTGCTATGCGGTCTGAGTGTAGCCCTCCGGGGTCCTTTGCTTTTGAGAACTTCTCCTACATGACATGGGCCTGGAATGGCTTGCTGCATGGTCCGCTTCCAGACCATGTCACGCCGTACAAGTTGTGGTTCAGCCATCGTGCTGATCTTTGTCTTGCCCGCGTATGGGGTTCCCTTTCCCGGGTCTAGTATACCGAGTACCAGCAACGGTCCAAGGTCTTGCCTCGGGGACGCATGTGTACCTTCCTCGACATCTCCCCACGGTCAAAGGCCTTGCGCTTTTGAGACCCCGCTCGCCATCACATTGTCGAGTCTTGAGATGCTCTCTTCTATGAGGCTCTCACCTACTGCGACTTGTCTTGCATTCTGTCGCTGGCCTCCGACCACTTTCCTACTTCTGCGGATAGGGGAGTCTAGTCCTACGGATGGGTCCATACTGCCCTCCTCACCTGCGGTACGGTCTCCGGCTGCTGATAATCCGGCCATCGTGGTGGTGGGTCTAATAGCCTCATCACGCCCCTCTGGAACACTTGATTATGTGCCGATGTTAGTCCCCTTTGGCACACCTGATCCCATGAAAGTGTGAGTCCCTTGTGATACACCTGTTCCCGTGCCGGTGCCAAACCCCTCTAGCACACCTGATCCCATGCCAGTGTTGGTCCCCTCTTACACACCTGATCCTGTGCCAGTTTTGGTACCCTCTAGCACACCTGATCCCGTACAAGTGGAAGTCCTCTCTAGCACATGTAATGTCGTGCCAATGTCCGTCCCCTCTATCACGCCCACTCCCATCCATGCACCTATTTCCCTTGCGCCTAAAGTCCAATAGCCTTTTGCGCAGGCTGAGGTGAGCGCCTCAACATCTGGCGAATCCCGTGATCGTCTCTAACCACTAGCCTCCAGGGCTCAGCGGACTGCTGACTCAGTGCCTAGATGCCCCACTCATATAGTTCAGAGTGGCGAGCCTGGCACAAAGGCCCTTGGCTTGAGTGTCCAGGCAGACTACACTGAGGTGCATCTAACATGTCCTATCGACCACAAGTTGGTCTCCCAAGAGTTCTCAGTTGTTTGCCAGACCTTGTCGTGGTCAGACCGAGACCGGAGGCATGTGTCTTGTCTTAGCCACCCGCAGCTCTCCCTCAACAACGCCTGGTTCAGGCACGTTGAAAGAACTACTCTCAGCTCAGGATGAAGACTTGTGGCATGCTAATTATAAGGATAAGCTGAGAGCCATCCGTGAGTACAGCGTGTATGAGCTTGTTGACTTCTCAACTGGGTTCTCAACTGGGTCAACTGACAGTTCTCAACTGGCCATTTAAAAGTGGGTACGAGGGTACCCACTCTCCAAGTGGGTACCCTCGTACCCACTTGGAGAAGTGGGTACGAGGGTACCCACTTCTCCAAAGTGGGTACCCTCGTACCCACTTTTAAGTGGGTCTTTTACAAGAAGGTAAAGCCTGATGACACACAGGATCACTACACGGCTTGCTTGACGTACAAGGGATTCATGCAGGTTGAGGGTGTAGATTTCAATGACACCTTCGCACCCGTTGGCCGCATGACCACCACTCGCACTCTGCTCGGGGTTGTTGCTCACCACGACTGGGAGCTCTTCGAGATGGATGTGAACAATGCATTCCTCCATGGCACCTTAGAGGAGGATATCTACATGGTCCAGCCACCTGGATTCGACGTCGGTGACAAGGTGTGGCGCTTGCGCAAGGCCTTGTACGGCTTGAAACAGTCACCCAGGTGCTGGAACGTGGAGATCGCCGACACACTGACACGTGCCAGTTACGTGCAGAGTGACGCTGACCCGTCCCTATTTCTCAGACGGAAATTTGAGAGCTTCTCTGCCATCCTAGTCTAAGTGGACGACTTCCTAAATGTGTCTGCTTCTATGGAGGCCATGAAGGAGACCAAGGTAGTCCTTTAGGTTGCCTACACAATGAAGGATCTTGGTCTTGCAACTGTGTTTCTTGGGATGGAGATCGTGCGTGACCTTCATCGGCAACCACTCTTGTTCCATCAGGCACATTACGCCAGTGTCGTGAAGGAGCGGGTTTCTGACCTCCTTGGCGTAGTTCCCACACCCTCCACCCCCATCACACCTGACGGGCAGCATGCTCCAAAAGTGGATGATCCAACAAATCTGGGGAACACAGTGGACGTGACCCCACACTTGCCCCTCATTGACTCTTTAATGTACTTGGCCACCACCACATGGCCCCACAATGCCTTTGTCGTCAACCTCCTTGCACAGTTTTCACATTGTCCTTGGGCGAGAGCCCTTCACGCGGCTCTGCGACTGGTGCGGTACGTAGTCTCCACTCTGTACCTCGGACTCTGCTTTCCATGGCAGTGTTCAGTGGTAGTCGGCTACACAACAGTGATTTGGCGTGGAATCCTGATGGGAGCACTTGGATAGGCTATGTGTTCCTGCTGGGTGGCACCACTGTGTCATGACGCAGTGGCAAGCAGGGTTGTATTGCACGTAGCGCATCAGAGGCTGATAAGGCTACACACAGATACTATCCGTGGATCTTGAGGTGGATCCGGATCTGTGGGACAGATCTTGGACCTGGATCTGGAACCGGGGTTCCGGATCCATAGATTTGCGGATCCATGCATTCACGCATCTGGAACGCGGATCCACGGTTCCCGTATACCGGATCCAACGTGATCTACACGGAGAAGATAAACTGCTACATAGGGCACACTCGACTCATCCCTTAGAGGAGTCATGCCCTCCCACAGCAAGAATGACTCCTCCCGGGGAGGAGTGCAACGCAACACGCTTGTCTGGGAGTACCCGATTTTTGACATAGCCGATCCACGCCGGTGGATTGTCTGGTTTGTCAGGCAATGGCCATTGAGGATCAGTTGTGTGCGTCAGTCGTGGACCACCACAACTTCGTGCCAGCAGTTTTGGTGGTCCACGTCCGACGCACGGTCATGCTCTGCTCAAGTGAGAATGTCAAGCGCGACACGCAGGCATGACTGTTTGAATTTCAATGAGCGAGATTCTCGGATCCGCGACAGATTTGAGCAGGACCTCTCGCAGTTTTTTTCCTCTCCCCCCGACCTCAAGGATCCGGCTAGGATCCGGGAACACAAACCGGATCCAGGAACCGGGATCCGGAACTGCAAATCCGGTTCTGGACATGGTATTCGTGGATCGTTACCATGGATCCCAGAATCTGTGTGCAGCCTTAGAGGTTGAGTTGGTCTGGGGGTTTGGGCTGCTGAGGTGGTGTGGTTGTAGCGTCTGATTCGTGAGTTGCAACAGTCTATGCTTTGCATCGTTCTACGCTATGACAACCAGAGTGCTCTTGCCTTGCAGAGAAGTCTGGTGTGTTTCATGCACGCACAAAGCACATAGCTGTTAAGCATCATTTTGTGCGTGACCTTGTGGAGCAACAACTCATCTGCAACGGGCTGAATTCCTGACCAAGGAACTTACGCACGGAAAGTTCATATTGGCCATTTGTTCTGTTGGGCTTCACCCCTTGCCTAAAACTGGTTGAGAGTGGGGTGTGTGAGCATGGACTATTGAGCATCTTGTTGCGCACATGATCAGTTCTGCACGTGTATGGACATGCGTACCATCGGGTCATGGGGGAGTGTTGTGGTGTGAGTCGTCCCGTCTCTTTGTACAGCTTACTGTGACGACTCGACCATGTCCATGCTCGTGCGGATCCCTGATGCAGACCCAGCAGGTACCGGAGCATTGACGGGTGGTGGCTCCACCCACCAACAGCTACTAAACAACTACCACGGCGTCTCGAATGCTTTCTGGGATGCTCTGCAGTTAATCTGCAGTCACTAGAGTTTTCTCAGTGGACTGGCTTTTGAGCCTGATTTGCATGCTTTGCATTGTCTGTCCACTGCCAGACTTGCCAGACTTGTGTGTGTGACCCAGTGTTACCAGAGGTACCTCGAACATCGAAACATCGATGTTGACATCGTTGCATCGATGTATCCCATAAATATTACATCGAGGTGGGGTGTTGTATTGTGTTGTATTGTAAATTGAAATGCGTCCATTGTTTCTGACATGTCTTTGGGAAAATGACCGGAAAGCAAACTGCTCAAGACCACCTGGTGTATTTATTCCAGTTCCCTCGCTCGGCACTCGTGCTGTCATCGTACGTGCAACTGCGCTCCGTGGAATCTGGCAGGCAGGCTCGAGAAGGCATTCGACGTTGGTTGTATCGATTCCTTTGGATACCGTTCCAAGGTTCCGAATCAAATTCTTTTACACCGAACAGTAAAGCAAAAATGGTTCATCCATCGAACGTCACACGCAAATGTTTCGGTCAAAACTTTGGTTTACATGTAAATGTGCTTCCATCCACTGCCGGTCAGGCTGTTCGCCAGCACGTCGGTGTTGCCGGCTTCTACCACGGAGCCCGCGGCCACTGTTCAACTGACAGGTTGTCCTTGTTTCTTACTTTTGTCATGTTTATTCGATCGCAAACCCTCGCGGTTTACATAAGGACGGACACCTATTTGAACAGTTTGCCTATTCAATCTGCTCCCCTCGTGCGACAGTCGTTACCAATCTGATGGTCGGTGCGACTTTTGCGAAACTGGCCAGCTCACACGAAAGTCCGCTCGAAAGACAACGCGAAACCACGGCATCGATGTTACATTGATGTTTATCGATGTATCGATGCCACGGTACGGGGAATACAACGGACCCCGGTGTCAACACTGGTGTGACCATTTGTAGCGTCTGGCTCAATGTTTTGCATCTCTAGGTTCAGACGGTGTTGCGTTTGCATACCTGTGCACGGAGTTACGGCCAAACAGTGGTTTTGGCCCAGTTTTAGGGCAAACTGACACTGTTGCTTGCGTCACCCGCCGTGCACCGCGGTAGGTGTTTATGCTCAATGATTGTCAGTTGTCCTTTCCCTCTGCATTACTAAGCTATTGAAGCTTATGAGACTTTGAGCGTCTCCCTAGCGTAACCCTTGCTATTTCTTGCACCAGCTTGCTTGCTAGTGTGCCAGCTGTCTGGAGAGTGTCGCCACGTCAGCAACAACAAGTCTAGGGAGCTTCCTAGCAATTTCTCACAAGCTACAAGTAGCAATATCATTGCGACACTAGCCATATTGTCTCAACAACACTAAAAGCAACAACACCTTTGAGAAAAAGCATAAACATAATCCTCATACATCCAACATATATGTTATCCACAACAAGGGCAACGCCATTTCTGAAAAATCCCTCCAATATCATCTAATCGCAATAGCGGACGCCAACAGCAACATTGCATGAGCAGCATTGATTGTACCCTCGCAGCACCATCAACAGTATTTGTTGGAGTAACGACAGAAGCTGCTACAGCAATGGCAACAACGGTGGCATTCTAAACCCAACAACATCGGTAGCATCAGGAACAATGGTCGTAGTAGTTGTCGCAACAACCTATGCACTTTGAAAGACAGCTTCCTAGCACTACTGTCGCTGGCGTGGCAGTACAAGCCGGCCCGCTAACTCACTAGCACACACAGGTGGAGGTGAGAACACAAGTGTCAGAAGCTGCAAATGTTGAATTGTACAGCGAGAGAATGACAACTAATGCGTGGACAACCTAGATAGTGTCATGGACCTAGTGGATGCACACACACGAGGCGCACAATGGCGCTATCTTCTAGTAGGACAAAACAGTGGCAAAAACACAGTTTTGGCCATAACTCCCTGCAGACACGTCAGAACGACAAGCCATTTGAACCAGAACGGCCACATCAATGAGATCTACATCCTGATAGGCTGCACGTCTATGTGTTGTCCCACAACACGAATCTAAAAAATACGAGAGTCTTCTGGGCGCCCGTTGTCGCAGGTGGCCGGTTGTCTGCCACCATCGTCAGTCTCAAGGATCTGCACGTGAATGGACATGAGACGAGGGGTCACCATAAGCCGTGTACGACACACACAACAATACTCCCCCATGACCGGAGGGCAAAACACGTCCATGCACATGCAGACACTAACACTGTACAATGCAGGAATCGCACGACCGCTACAGGCAGTAAGCACAGCACACGCAAGATGGCACATGAGGAATCAACCTGCAACAGGGATGGGGCAGAGTCCCACGGATCGAGTGGCCGAATGAAATATTGAACGACCCAGAGCCTTGGTCAGAAAATCCGCACACTGCCAGTCAGTGCCCATATGGATGACTCGGATCTCATCACGATCAAGCAGATCATGCACGAAGTGGTGCTCAAAATTGATGTGCTTTGTGTGTGCATGGAACAGACCTGAGTTCTTGGCGATGGCCTCCGCGCTCATGTTGTCACGCTGGAGGACGACGGGGGGGGACGGACTCACGGAATTCACGCAACAGACGGACAAGCCAGACACACTCCGCTGCACCGGCGCCTAGAGCAACATACTCTGCCTCCACAGTACTATGTGCGATGCAGCCTTGCTTCCCACTTAACCAAGACACTGCAGTGCCTCCAATGAGAAAGATGTAGCCGATGTGTCTCTTGCCATCTGGACTCCACGCCCAGTCACTGACTGTGTACCCATCGAGCACAACGGACACCTGTTCGCAAAAGCGCAGGCTGAAGCGTGCGGTGGACAAGATGTAGCACACATACCGGAGTGCGGCCTCCAGCGTTCGCTGGCGTGGAGCCTGCAAGAACTGAGCGAGCAGGTTGACAGTGAAGGCAATGTCGGGCCATGTCGTGGTGGCCAAGTACATGAGCGAGCCAATGACTCACAGGTACAGGGTCACATCGGCTGGATCCCTTAGGTCAACTGGGTCATCCACCTTCAGGGCGGCCTGCCTCTCAGGGGCCATGGGCGTGGGACTGTGCGGACGGCAGCAAGAAGGTCGGCAAAGCACTCCCCCACAGTCTCTGTGTAGTGTCCCTCATGAACACGGAGTGTGCGGTGAACTCGGTCGTGCATGATCTCCATCCCCAAAAGACAGAGGCCTCACCAAGATCATTCATCTTATAGGTCGAGGAGAGAATGGCCTTGGCAGCGTTTACTGCTTCCAAGTCAGGTGAAGAGATCAGAAGATCGTCCACGTAGACAAGGATGGCAGCGAGCGGTGCTGGGGACTGTGATAGGAACAGGGATGGGTCAGTATCACTCTGAACGTACCCAACACGTCTCAGCGTGCTGGTGATCTCCTGATTCCGGTAGAGAGGTGATTGTTTCAGGCCGTACAAGGCCTTCCGAAGACGGTACACGTGACCGGTGCCATTCTCAAAGCCGGGTGGCTGAACCATGTAGATCTCCTCCTCAATGTCCCCGTTCACGAACGTGTTCTTGACATCCATCTGATGGAGTTCCCAGTCGTGCTCTACCACCTGGCTCAGCAGAGTGAGCGTAGTTGTCATCCGCCCAAGAGGGGCAAAGGTCTCGGTGTAGTCCACGCCAGGGACCTGAGAGAAGCCTTTTGTTGTGAGGCGCGCTTTGTAGGCCTCCACAGTTCCTTCCGGCTTGAGTTTCTTGCGTAGAACCCACTTGGCCTTGATGGCCTTGCGGTTCTTTGGCAAGTCTACCAGCTCCAAGACGCCGTGCTCTCTCATGGCATCAAGCTCGGCATGGCAGGCAGTGTGCCACTACTTAGCGTCAGGCACTGACAAGGCCTCATGCAGACTGGTGGGATCGTGAGACAGCACGGGTGTACTGCGTGTAGCCAGGGCATATGCCGCAGAGGGAGGGTCGACCGTCACCATGGACTCAGCGGTGTCACGACCAAGACCGCGCTCATGAGCTAGTAGTGCCATACCAGTGGCATAGCCAGGGTGAACCTCAGCGAGGCCCCGAGCACTCAAGCCGGGGGCCTTTGTGCCCGAATCACTGCTGACGATGCTCCGTGTGGGGCGAGGGCGGAGACGTCCGCCGGGTGTCTGTGTGTAGGGGTCCGACGGGGTAGGAGCAGTGGGAGCTGCTAACTGACATGCTGGTGTGGACTGCATGGCAGGCGCGCCACTCGAGGCTGGCGTGGCCTCAATAGCCGGGGATTGGTCCACGACAGACGTAGGCACGTCCGCGGCCGGAGGCAGGGACGGCTCAGAGCCAGACGCAGGATTACGCTAAGCCTCAGACGCGAAAGCAGGCGCAGGATCAGGTAGAGCCTCAGACGCGGAGGCAGACTCGGACCCAGACACAGACACAAGTGAGAGAGGAGAGTCGAGGGCAGCGGAACAAGCCGCAGATGGGGCGAGGCTGAGGGTGCCGGTGGGCACAGCCTTTGGGGATAGCCCCTAGGGTGTCGGCGACGGAGTGGCCATACCGGCCGGTGGCACTGTGCCAACCGTGACAGGAGCCTCCCCCACACTACGGGGTCCAACACACCCAGGAGCATGAGCAGCATGAAGAGCATGGATGCGAGCTATGTTGTGAAAGGCAAGATGCTCGAAGAAGAGAATGTCATGGGACTCCACGATGCGGCGTCGCTCAGGGTCCTAGAACTGCAAGGCCTTTGACCGAGGGGCGACACCGACGAAGGCGCAGATGCGGTCCCGCGGAGAGAGCTTACTCCCCTACTACTCTGGTGTGAACTAGACGCAGGCAAGGGAACCCCAGACACGGCCCAGGCGCAGATCCGCGCGACACCCATACCACAGCTCGTAGGGCGTACGGTGACTTGGGAGGAGGCCGTGGGGAATGCAGTTCCAGACCCAGGTCATGTACGCCATGCCACCGAAGGCAAAGGCCTCAGGTATTGCGCTGTCGGCGCGCATGGCGTAGACCGCATCCTCCATGGTACGGTTCCAGCACTCTAAGACTCCGTTCTGCTGGGGGGTGGCGGGAGCAGAGAGGTTGTGGAAGATACCAAGCTCGGTGAAGGAGCAGGCCATGTCACCGCGGTACTCGCCACCGCGGTCCGAGCGAAAGGTCTGAAGGCGATGGGGGGACTGGCGCTTGGCCATGACCAGCCAAATGCGGACTGCAATGGGGGCATCGCTCTTCTGACGCAGACTGTAGACCCAGCGCATACGCGTGAAGTCATCAGTCAATGTCACGACGTAGCGACCGCGGTCGTCCTGAAACTCGACAAGGAGCGGACCCATGAGGTCAAAGTGGACAAGCTCCATGGACCAATGAGCCCTGGAGACAAACGTAGGATAGGTGGACCGGTGCATTTTGCCTTCAGCACAGGCCAGGCAATCGGTCGTGCGTGGCGCCTCGAAGGACGCCGCATCAAGACCGAGAGCAGGCTGAGTGCTGATCAGCCTGTCAACAGCCCCCACGTGCACATGACAGAGATGGCGATGCAAGAGACGGTGGTGCTCGGGGGATAGAGCATCAGCAACGAAAACAAGAGCAGTGAGAGACGCGCGCAAATGGGGGGCACTCGCAAAAGACCCAGACATGTGATACAGATCATCAACGACCGTCCCACTAAGGACGGTCTCCTCGGTGTCGCGCACAAAGATGCGAGCATCGGCAGCTGCATGCGTGACACCCAGGCCCATCTTGGTGCAAGTACGGACACACAGCAGGATGAGTTCCATATCTGGGACAAAGAGGATGTCGGAGATGTATACGGGACCAGCGGGCCTGGTGAAATGCACAACCCCAACACCCTCGACAGGGACCTCATAGCCAGCTGCAGTGCAAACGGAGCGAACAGTGCCAACACGATGCAAGACGACAAAGGCGTCACGTCGACACGTCATGTGATGGGTGGCACCAGAGTTAACGACCCAGGTGGCGTCAGTGACACGCGTACACGGGGCAATGTGGCACTCGGTGACAGAACAAGGTGCGGAAGCAAGAAGTTCGGCGAGGGACACGACAAGGGGACGAGCGGAGCGCACATGAGAAGCATGCAGCCATGTCCCATCATCAGGTCCGTCACTCGCACACGGCTGGGCATGGGGACCACAGGCATCATCCCGCAACGACACAGACAGTCCAGAGGTAGTTGGACCCCTCGACCCAGTCAACTCACTCGCACCTCCCTGAGATGAGCGTAGGGCGAGAAGCTGGTGTAGCTCGGCGAGCGCCTGGTCGCGAGGATCCGCG
Source organism: Penium margaritaceum (assembly GCA_023375785.1). NCBI lineage: Eukaryota > Viridiplantae > Streptophyta > Zygnematophyceae > Desmidiales > Peniaceae > Penium > Penium margaritaceum. The sequence goes on from SZWC01009653.1 coordinate 35,520, forward strand.
GAGGAGCCTATTGTGGCGGCGGATTCCTTTGGGACGGCTGTGGTAGTGGCGGCCGAGCGGGCGGTCGCACCAAACGTCTGGCTCATGCGTGCCGCGTGCGCCTGCTGTAACCCATGGGTGACCTTGCCCCAGTCCAATGGGCGGCCAGTCAGGCAAGTGCAGTCGGGATAGCGATGATCACCCCCAAAGTTGAAGCATACGAGCCGGCGGCCCGTCATGCTGTAAGAGCTGCTGCTGCCACCCCTTCTGCCGCTGACGCCACTGTTGCTGCTGCTCTCGCTGCTTCTGCAACGACTGGCACTACTGGTGCTGGTGCCGCTGTTGGTCCCGGCGCTGGTCCCACCGCTGGAACCACTACCTGGCGATTTACGGCCCTTCTTCCCCTGAGCTGGAGCCGCTATTGCTCTAGATGGTGAGGAGGATGCGGCGGCAACTACAGCTGAAGCGGTGCTCCAGCGAGCGCAGTTTACGGCGTCCATGCCGGCGACCTCCAGGAAATGGAGGGTGGCCCAGTGTAGTGGGGTCCGTCGCTCGCCATGTCGCGAAGCAGAGTCTAGTCAAAGTTGCTGAAGACGCGCGCGTAGTCAGGGTGGAAGCCATAGAGGATGATTTGGAGGGCGGAGTACTACGTGGGGGCATAGTCTTCCATCTCTTCGTGCAGCTGGATCGCTCGGTGCCAGTAGTCATCTGTAGACTCCTGAGCAGTCTAGCAGAGGGAGTTGAAGTCGGCGAGGCGCTGGGACGTCAGAGCCAAGGTGGCGCCCTCAAAAAGAGTGACAGCCAGTGCCCACGCCGCGCAAGGGTCAGCTCCCGAGACTGTCAGCAAATCGCCAAGGAACCGAGTGAAGTCCTTGGTGAAGTCCAGGGAAGCCTTCATCAGGCCGGAAGCAGCGTGGACCGCCATCTGTGTCTGGGCGGGGTCAGACACCTAGTATGGAGTGAGGTAGTAGGCGAGGACTCCCTCGCTCATGGCCCACATGCGGAAGCGTGGTTCTCACGACTTGAAGTCGTTCCCAGTCCGGAAGACGGGCGGGTCCGACTCCAACCACTTGGATGGCTTGACCGTCGGCAGAGCAACGGCTGCAGCCACTACAAGGCCGGGTATAGAGGAGGCAACCCCCTTATCCAGGCGGGCCCACAGAGCCAACTCCTCAAAGCTCACGGGGCAGCAAGATGAGCTTGGGCCAGTGTCGGCGCTGGAGCTTGTTCCGTGGAGGGCAATATTGGCCTCACGTGCTCGGCGGCGCGCCTCCAGGCGGATGAGGCGTGCTCGTAGTAGCTCTTCCTTGCCCACCTCGCCAGAGTCGGAGAGGTTCTCGGCGACCTCATCAGCATTACCGTCATGAGCGAGGCGGTCCTCGCTAGGGTCAGCGGATGGATGCTGCTGCTGCTTTTGGGACTGCTGCCGCTAAGGCAGTAAACCATTGATCAGGTCCTGCAGCTCCTCGACCTGCCTTGTCAATGCATTGCGGCTCTCCGCCTGCAGGTCAGACAGCAGGCGCATCTGGCGCGCCAAAGTTGTCGTGCTCGGCGACCGCTATTGCTGCTTCTGAAGCGGCTGTTGCTTCTGCTGTTGCGACTACTGCAGCTGCCGCTGCTGCTGTTGCGGAACTGCTGTTGTTGCTGCTGATGCTACTGCGACTCCAGCTGCCGTTGTGGTGACAATGGCAGAGCCCGGCGTTGGCCACTGATAGAGCTGCCCTCAGCAGCTACGTCGATGGCGGCGCTGGCGGGGGTTTGCTTTGGCATGACAACCAGTTACTCCCCTCCCCTTCCCTTTTCTTTCTTTATTCTTTTTTTTTTGTGAAACACCGTCGTGGTGCGCTGCCGCGGATCACCGCCGTGGAACGCCGCCGCGGAACGCTGCCGCAGAGTACCACCGCGGAAGGCTGTCGCAGAACACTGTCGCAGAACAAATCCCACGTGGAACACTTCCACGGAGCATCGATGCAGAACATTGCCGCGGAAACACCGCCGTGGAACGGCTACCGCGGTCGCGCTGATGCGGAACACGGCGGGGTGCCGCGAACAGCTGGGGAACCACCGTCAGAGCGTTCCACAACCACCGCAAAGCGGCTGCGTCTAACGGTCGTGGATCAGCCGCAGAACTGCCGCGGACGTGCTACCGCAGAACTCCGTGGGTCACCGCCGGCCCGTTTCGGAACCGCCGCGAAGCTGCCGTAGTGGAACGTCGCGGATCCGCAGAACACCGCGGATCTGCCGCGGTACTGTTACCGCGAGGTGATGCACTCCGGAACGCCGCATGCCACCGTGGCACCGTCGGCGTGTTCCGTTGTGGCCGCGCAGATGCCGCGTCCGCTGCGGAGACCTCGTCGCCGCGGACTTTGCGCGGACCGGCTTCCGCTGTCGCGGAACGGCCGCGGAACGTGCGCGGAGTTTTTAAGAAAACGGTCGGAGTGGTGGTGGGTCCTCCCAGGACCTCCCGCCGAGGCAACAGCTGCGGTTGCTCACTGCTGCTGCGGTTGCTGCGCCTCTGCTACGCAGCTGTGCAGCACTGGCCCGCTGCTCTGATACCATGAAAGACAGCTTCGTAGCACTGCTGTCGCTAGCATGGCAGTATAAACCGGCCTGCTAACTCACTAGCACACACAGGTGGAGGTGAGAACAGCAAGGGGTTGGCTAAGGACACAAACACAAGTGTCAGAAGCTGCAAATGTTGAATTGTGCAGAGAGAGAATGACAACTGAGGCCTGGACAACCTAAATAGTGTCATGGACCTAGTGGATGCACACACACGAGGCGCACAACAGCGCTATTTCTAGTAGGACAAAACAGTGGCAAAAACACAGTTTTGGCCATAACTCCCTGCAGACACGTCAGAACGACGGGCCGTTTGAACCAGAACGGCCGCATCAACAAGATCTACGTCTTGATAGGCTGCACGCCTATGTGCTGCCCCACAGCACGAATCTAAAAAATACGAGAGTCTTCTGGGCGCCGGTTGTCTGCCATGGTCACCAGTCTCAGGGATCTGCACGTGAATGGACATGAGCCGAGGGGTCATAAGTCGTGTACGACACACACAACAACACTCCCCCATGACCATAGGGCGAAACACGCGTGTAGTCTCATCAACAGGATCAGGAATATTTTGCCACTGTATGCAACACCAACATCACTAGCAAGGAACCCCTGATGGGGTGTCAGTCTCACAAATCACGACGCTTTGATAAAGCATAGGACATGAGTTAGATCTGGCCCGTTATTTGGGTAGTTTTTTATCTTATCTATGATATGCCCTGAAAGTGATGTTTAGATGCCCCATGTCAACGCTTTTGACACAATTTTCAAGTTGAAGCAATGCAGCATGCATCCCTGCGTTAGAGTGTTGATATCAACAAATCCGCGCAAAATTCACAAACCACTCAAAAGAGGAGTTTGTGACTGTTTTCGGAAGGATTTGATTGCGGTTTGTGTGGGGGGTCCAAGACGCCCTATGCCTTGAAAGGGAACCTGCTCGGCCTCGCCATCTTGAGCCCAGGATGAGCCGCCACATCTGTAAAACCCAAAACCTTGATTTCCTCAGGGTAGGGTTTGTATGTGATTCGTATGGAAAACTGCGTGGATTAGTGTGCGGGGGAAAGAAATTTCAGAAGGCATTCTCACTTGATTGCAACAAAAAAAAACAATAGAGCGATGACCCCATGAGATGTGGCGACAGAGTCAAACTTGACTCGCTCACTTAGCGCCCCTTTCAATTCAGGGCATACGGTCTTCAAAACTCAAAACATGGGGCACGACATGCATTCCAAATGTTAATGGAATGCACTGCTGATGGGTGAAGACTGAAGGGGCATGATAAACATTTGGCAACGAACTGCCAAAGGTTAGTCATGCCTCCCTCTGCCAGGGATGAACCAATGCATTTCCTACACCCAGTGTTTTCTTACAGTGCTGGTTTGAGCAGTGAACTCACTTTGAGCATTTGTTCGAGCATCATGGCAGACAGTAGACGGATGTTATGAGATGTGGAATGTTGGCATTTGTCCTTGGGATAAAGCACAGTGGAATGACATTCATGATCCAAATTCTCAGTGTTGCAACGCATGAACATATATAATGCCATTCCCTTGAAGTCCACATTTGTGTGCAGTGCGCTCGATACGTCAACGGGCCAAGGAAGCTAGTTCCTTTACTTTCCGGGAGGGCGTGGGTGGTGCATTTGCTGGCGTGAACTTTACCACGGCATCATAAAGCCGGCCTTTCAGAAATTCGGCTACCTCCTTGTGCTTGATCTGCAAACAAGGATGAATGGTGAGGGAAAAACAGGACTTGAATGTCTTCATGAGAAAACACGTTAACGTAAAGAAAAGGCGAAGACCCATGTTCAACTCACCATGCCGATATTCAGTGCGTCGCATGTGAATCTTGCATTCAAATTTGTCTCAATTGCTCGTCCCTGCAAAATCGATGTCAACGGGAGACTCAGGTCTCAGTGGGCCAACTACAGGGACGTGTGATTAAACGAAGTGCAATCATTCCAGAGCACTCACCATGCCGACAAAAATGACAAGCTCAGCGCCTTCAGCTGTGAAGGCTAGCTCAGGGGATACGGCTGCCAAATCCATAACCTGCGCAACTCAAACACGCATTAAGTGGGTTGGAAAGACCTGAGAAGTTCTTTCTCCGGTCCAAAAAGAATAGCCATCTGCACCAGCCTGACTTTTAGAGACATGGAGCCAGATGTGTTTGGGCAGGAGTNGGGACCCACAGGAAGGTCGCTGCCAGAGTTGACAATGAGAAGGTTGCCAGAGTCCACTGCAGCTGAGATGGTATCGTCCTCCACCGTCGTTTGAATCTGCAGCGAGCATGCATGCATGACATGACCACGCGTGTCTATTGAACTCACGGCCTTGCTGCTGTGTGCCTAGAGGTACAGTTAAAGGCGACAGGAACACAGTGGCACGCCCACTGCTGCTCTGGATTTCAGTCTCCATGCCTGCCACAGTAACTCCCTGCATCATGAGTCTCAATGGCTGATCTCCGATCTAAGGACTTGCCAGTACGTGTGCTTTGTATTGGTCATCCTGTCAGAGGCAGGTGGCAAGGTGAGCACTCTGCATGTGCACATTGCAAGAGACCATTGCGATCATGCAGCATAGCACCAGATGCTCGGCATTCGAATTTTGCTGTCAGGAGTTCATGGGGAAGACGAGTGGATGATTCGTCTCAAAAAACACAATCAGCGGCTCCGACGGCCCAAAGGTGACAAACAGGAGTAATCACCTTGTGCACTACCCTAACGCTCCTTTCTTTCCATATCTTCTCTGCGTGTCGATATGTGATTGATAAAGACGTGCGAATTCCTTTCTTTCCTCATCAAACAGAGACAGGGACAGATCAGTCTGACAGCTATTCAGCAGCACCCACAAGCTCTCCAAGTGCCTGCTCAGAGTCAATCCAAGTCAAGCTCGTACCTTTTGAAGAACAGTCAGGAGCTCGTAGTACGTGATGTCGTTAATGGCCGGCATGTCGTTTGCGGCCAAAACAACCTGCACCGTCACAAGGGACAGAAGAGACAGAGAAAAAGCATTCTGGGTGAAGCGGACCAATGATACCTCAATGATTAAGTGGGCAGCACAATTGTCAGAAAGATCAGGACACTCGGAAACAGGCAAAACCATCTGATGAAACCCTCCTCGGCAGAATCAAATGCAAGCCTCTATCCTTGTCTGATAGATGTCTGCAAGCACCGTTCATGTGGGGCCCACAAGCGGCACATTTGCCTTCCTTACCTGGCTGCCTGCGCGGCACAGTTCGCGGGCGAGTGGGATAACGCCAAGGACCACGTCAACGCCGGAGTTGTCACAGAAGATGACAACCTGCCATGGAAGACAGCAACAGTCACACTCCAAGTCTCAGTCAAGTACCTCATGTCGAACATGACGAGGCATCAAGAGCCATGAAGACAGTCTATGGTGACAATCAATGCGGTTATCACGACAAGCACTTCCATCTAGCAAATCATCTTGTCCATGAGTGAGAGATCATACATGCAAAACAGGACTGTCTTCAGCTGCTCCCATCAGGCATGCTGACAGCACGCCATGCTGTCATTCCAAAGCTCATTCAGAAGAAATTGAACGACAGCGCCTGCATTACATTGCGTGCCCGACCATGATGCACGATTTTGTTCTTGATCAAGGCTCAAAGCGAGCTGCTCCACTCACTTTCTTCCACACCCTTTCCTTCCACGCGTCCTGGAACGCCTTGGCATCGTCGATGACCCATGGACGCGGGAGGAGCTGCTCGAACGATGACTCAAAAGTGATCTCGCCCTTGTCAAACTTTTCAATCGTCTGCATATTGGAAGACCAGTTGTATGGATGCATCTCAGGCTTTGCTAGCAGATGACGAGGGTGGAGAAGATTGCTTAGGATAAGTCCT